>BTHU01000004.1:147833105-147920605 GCA_036184795.1 Tokudaia tokunoshimensis
TGAGGGGGAAGACCCACCCTAAATGTGGGCAGCACCAACCCACAGGGCTTCCGCCCCAGAATGAGAAGAAGGCTGTGAGCTGAACATCCACCAGTGTTCGTTTCCATGCTTCCTGACTATGGATACGACATAACTGGCTGCCTCATGCTCTCCTCAACACAATTTCCCACAGAGATAGACTGTACCTTCAACCTGCGAGCCAAAGTAAACCCTTCCTTCCTTAAGTTGCTTTCGTCAGGTGTGCTGTCATGGCAACAGGACACTGGGGCGGAACTGAGGGAGGTGTTGCCTATGAGCCTTGCTCTTCATTCCTGAGATCCTAGGCCGACAGTTGAGGGGTTCAGACAAGTGAAAGGGGTGCTGCCCTGGGCTTTGTAGCTTGGGACTCTTGGGGGGCACCTGGGGTGCCACCCTAAGTACCTCTATCCACCACACATTCGTTCCTTAGCATCTTGAATGTGTTGGGAGGTGTCCCCATCCCCACAGAAGAGCATAGATGTGGGACCCACATTCTCCTTTCTCTTTGGGAAGGAGTCGACCTCCCCCTGAGGAGTTCAGGATAGTCCCTCTCACCCCCACCTCCCTGTACATGCTAACGTTAACCACCATCGCTGTCAACTAGAGAGGTAGAGGAAGGCAATCTTCTTCCACCTCAAAGCCAAGATCAGTGGAGTCCTTGCCCTCACCTGGGGCTGTCGATAGGAGACATTAATGTGCCCGACATCATTTTGATAAAAGCGTCCCACTTCCTGGTCTGAGTCAGTTCCAGGGCAATGAGGACCCTTGGGAGGGGCGATTCTGGTAGCTGTTTATGATCTGATGTACAGAATCTTCTGGCCTCAGTAGGAAGCTTGGCTTGCTGAAGGACCAGAGCAAGGATCTAGAGAGAGAGAGAGAGAGAGAGAGAGAGAGAGAGAGAGAGAGAGAGAGAGAGAGAGAGAAATCTATGGTCCAATAGGTCCTTATAATTCTCAAGAGCCAGATGATCTGTGTAGTTTCTCAACAGCAGAGAATGCATGCCTTGTTCTGAGTTAGTGGATCTGGGATCACCTTAACTGCTGGAGTTAGGCAATTCTGGTTGTCGGAAAGGAAATGACTTTCAGAACAGGGCTGTCTCTTCTGGGGCCAGGCTGTCCTCCCTAGAATTGGTTGCGGCAGCAGTGTGGGAATGAGGGAAGACAGACTGCCTGCCTCTGCGTGTGAACTGGAGGCTAGGCTGCTGCCAGGCTTGTCCTTATTAACCAGGGCTGTGGAATGGGCGCGTCTGGACCCTAAAGCCCGACCTAGCTTACCAGCCCCAGCAGAGCAAGAAATGCAGAAAGCCAAACAAGTAACCCTGCTAGACAGCATTTCCCTCAGGAAACCTACCATAAAACCTCCCCGGGATGAAAGACAGCTTCTCATGACTGTCTACAACCCCAACTTGATAGCTGTCACTGGCTGGGGATTTTATGAATTTGAGTGTGCAGGCAAGCAGGCTTCTACTCCACACAGGTTCCCTCCTCCAGGAGGGATCAATTTAACCCTTTCACCAAAGAGCTCCCAAGAAGCCTGTTGTCCTTGGAGGTGTTAGGGCCAGAGCCTGGACTCTGGTAGCTGAGCTACCATTCTCAGTGAGCTGACTGGAGAGACAACGCATGGTGAAAAGCAGAGAAAGATTCGTTTATTGGAACCACACAGCAAAGCAACAAAGGGTCAATGGTTGTCTACCCACCCCAAGTCCACCTCCAGGGTCCTGAGGAGGTTTATGTCTAAGCAGAAGACAAGAGGATGCATAGCTAAGCCATCCTGGTCAAGGTCTGTCCTTTACCACCACCCTTGTTGGGACTCTAGCTTCTTCTATAAGGAGAGCTGACATGAATGGCTGGACCCAACTACTGTCCCTTCTAGACCCACACTGTCCCACACTGGAGCCAGAGATTCAGCTAATTACAGTTGAATACAATTCAAAGTTGGGCCTCTCTATTGTCTGCTCCCAACTCCTGAGTATCTGCAGGGAGGTGTTACCACCTGCTTCAGCCGCCTCAGACACAGGACCACTGGCAAGTGCCCAGAAGCTACCCTACAGAAGCCGGGAGGTGATGTATAATTCCCGGGCTCCTGCCTGAGATTCTCTAGGACATGAGTGAGGGTGAGCAGACAGACAGGGCCTCTAAGGGACAAACAGACAGGGGCTCTAAGGGGCAGGACCATGAATCTGGACATTCGGTTCATGTCTATCTGCGAAACAGACTTGAAGTCAAGCTGCTGGGTACGGTGGCCATGCTCCTGCCATCTCAGATCTGGGGAGGCGGAGACAAGAGGATCTGTGGGACAGACTGGCTGGCCAGTATATATAGCTCAATCAGTGAGCTCTGGGTTCAGTGAGAGAACAATTGAAGAAGATATCCAGCATCAACCCCTGGTCTCTACACACTTCTACATGCACACGCATGCACATGCATGCATATACACATGCATGCATCATCACCATCCAATCTTGGCCAATGAGAGGATGCCCTCCCTCGGCAGAGAACAGTCAGAGTGACACAGACCCGCTGGTGCCTGTGGAAGAAGGGTCCAGAAAGAACTGCACCTTCTGATGAACTGCTTAGGGCCTTGGTAACTCTGGAGCTTAGAACACTGCAGTTCCAGAGCCCAGTGGTCTTTAGCTCTCTTTACGGCTGTGTGTTGCCCCCCTCAGGGCCTGACCTAGCAGCCTTGTAGCCACCGAGTAACACACACGCAGCACTAGTTTTCTGTGGGAATCTATTAGCTAATCTATTAAGCTTAAGTTAATAGACCTTCCGCCACCATGAGCTTCCACCAACTCCAAAGTTAAGAGTGTTGTCAGACAGCATCTGAAGCTGCGAGAGTTTTTAGAACCCGCCTCTCAGATGTTTCCACCAATGTATTTTAAAGTGTGCTGACTTGTGACTTTCTTTAGGCTGCTACTATAACAATGTCATAAAACTGCTTCCATATTGGAATTTGGAACCTAGAGTGGCCCAAGTCTATGTTCCTTGGCTACGGTTGCCCATATTGGGTTCTGGAATAAACTTTCTCATATCTCCCTGAGGTAGAAATTGTGTTTCTACAAATGCCACGCCCAGCCTCCAGAGAGGACCTCGGAGACTTGTTGCTCCGGCTCCAGAAACTCACTCCTTCTCCCCTCCACCAACCCTCACCTTCTCTGCCACTTGGTCATGACATGCTAACCAGAGGACGGCGCTAGCCGTCTCCCATTGGGCAGTCCCTCATTGCATGTATTCACCTACAGGAGTCAGAGAGAGTGAGAGAGAGAGAGAGAGAGAGAGAGAGAGAGAGAGAGAGAGAGAGAGAGAGAGAGAGAGGAAGGAGGAGGAGGAGGAGGAGAAGGAAGAGGAGAAGGAGGAGGAGGAAGAAGAAGAAGAAGGGAGGGGGAGGAGAGGAGAGGAGAGGAGAGAGTATTTTAGAACAAGAGGCCTCATAAATATGAATCTGAAACCTGGTAAAGGCACAGGTGCTCTCTGAGGAAGGAAGGACATGTGCACAGGCCAAGGCTTGTGGGATGGATGGGTCTGGCCTATATTGCAAGAAACAGTTTAAGGCAGGCGGCCTCTGTATCCCTATGGAGCCATGAGCTAGCTGTGTCTCAGCTACTCAGGAGGCTGAGGCAAGTTCAGCACCTGTCTGAGGTCACAGTGAGTTCAAGGCCAGCCTATGCCACTTAGTGAAACTCTGCTTCCAGACATGAAGTAAAAGAGGCCAGGCTGTGGTCAAGGCGCAGCCCTTGTGAGGTTCTGGGTCCCATCCCCAGTGCCACAGAAGGAATACTGACAACTAAAAGAAGCCAGGCCTTGCCTTCCTGCTCCCTGTGGACGCACGAGTCCTGCCCCTCTCCCTGTCTCTGACAGCGTGACCCTGAGATAGATGTGGATCCTTCACAGCCACACCTACCCTTTTCTCTCACCGTGGACTCGCAAGGCCCTCTCTGTACTACTCCACAGGTTCCAGTGAGAACGCTGATATTTCAGAGGTGGGACTGTGTCTTTGTTAGGGTTTTACTGCTGTGAGCAGACACCATGACCAAGGCAACTCTTAAAAAGACAGCATTTAATTGGGGCTGGCTTACAGGTTCAGAGGTTCAGTCCAGTATCATCAAGGCCGGAACATGGCAGCATCCAGGCAGGCATGGTGCAGGAGGAGCTGAGAGTTCTACATCTTCATCTGAAGGCTGCTAGCAGAAGACTGACTTCCAGGCAGCTAGGATGAGGGTCTTAAAGACCAGGTCTACAGTGACACACCTACTCCAATAAGGCCACACCTCTGTACTGACTGGTTTTTTTGTGTCAACTTGACACAGGCTGGAGTTATCACAGAGAAAAGAGCTACAGTTGGGGAAATGCCTCCATGAGATCCAGCTGTAAGGCATTTTCTCAGTTAGTGATCAAAGTGGGAGGGCCCCTTGTGGATGGTGCCATCCCTGGGCTGGTAGTCCTGGGTTCTATCAGAGAGCAGGCTGAGCAAGCCAGGGGAAGCAAGCCAGTAAGTAACATCCCTCCATGACTTCTGCATCAGCTCCTGCTTCCTGACTTGCTTGAGTTCCAGTCCTGACTTCCTTTGGTGATGAACAGCAATGTGGAAGTGTAAGCTGAATAAACCCTTTCCTCCCCAACTTGCTTCTTGGTCATGATGTTTGTGCAGGAATAGAAACCCTGACTACTACAACCTCCAAACAGTGCCACTCCCTGGGCTGAGCATAGACAAACCACCACAGACTGGAAGCTGGGTTCATTAAGGGACTGGAGGCTAGAGGGAGGGTTTCCATGGGTATCCCATGCTGACAGAGGTTTAATCCTTCAATTGCAAGGGCAGATGGGTAAGGAGACAGGGGAAGGGATGGCATGGTTACAGGCACAGAGAGGCATAGGCAGGAAGCTCTGTTATAAAGGCAGGCACTCTTGCCACTGAAAGTGTAAGTCTGATACCAACACACTTTTTTCACTAGAACTCTAGAACGAATTAGTTTTCTGGAAACCTTGCTCGACACAGAGCAGAGACAAAGAGCTGTGGCCAGCGTCTAAACAAAGGGTAAGAAGAGACTACCACCGCCTTCCCTCTACCTATTGTACCTTCTGGAAGGCTCCAAAGGCCTTGTTTGCACCCAGGAGACCAGTGTGTCCCCCGAAGCTAGCTAAAATCCCTCCAGGATGCTTGGTTCAGCAAAGAACAGACAGGGGTCTGGAGTCCACGGCTCACATGGGAGGCGACTGCACCAGGCCTCTTGCCGCATCAGAAGAGGGCTGGAGCATGGCCGTATGGGGATACGATTATGGAAAAAAATGTTTATAAAATAGCTTTTTCCAAGTGTTTAATCTACAGCAGATGCAGCCTAAGTTAATCTGCTTGCTTGGCTTTTGCTGTGGGGAGATGCCATTTCTTCTCCTGGCCTCCTGGAACGGGAGGAAATGCAGCTGTCAAAGGTCCCCCCACCATGTGACTCAGCTGGAGAGGAAGTTGCTTGGGGACCAGAGCAGCCCAGGTGGGTAGGAAGGGCAAGGGGATGCGGGCTGGGATGAGGGGAAAGAGCTCCCTGCAGCTTCTGGGTGTCTCCCACACTTCCTTTTCCTCTCCCGGATGATGGTTTAATCGCACCAGAATAATAAATGGGCTGCCGCAGCTCTGATGAAGGCATTTGAGTCACAAGGCCCACAGCGATTTCAAACCATCCTATTTCCGTGATGTTGGCCAAAGAGAAGAAATCCCTTCCTCAGAGTGTGTAATGACATGGAACTTTCTAGAATGGGAAGGGGGTTAAGAGCTGCTTCTGCAGCTCTTGTATCTTGTGAGTCAGTTACTCCCCCATGACTCAGATTCCAGAACATGGTAGCCCAGGAGCGAAGAACCTGGGGACCTCAGCATGTTCTGTTCCTCTGTCCCCTTCATCACTGAGCTCATCGCTACAGCTCTACTCAGTGTCTCAGTGAAGGCTTTGCTGCATCCCCAGATCCCCAGAACCTTCCTGCTCTATATCTACCTACATACCCACTCATTTATCCATCCATCCCCCACCCTTCCAAACATTTCTCCCTGCCTATCTCCCCATCTCTTTCTAACTACCCATCTATTCATTCATCTACCCATCCATCCACCCTACCAACCTATCCACATACCTATCTGCTCATTAATCTCTCCCTCTAAATATCCATCCATCCATCATCCATCCTTCCATCCATCCTTCCCTGTATGTAGCCATCTATCCATCTACCCATTTTTCCATATATCTCTCCACCTACCTATGGAACCATCTATCTACCCATATATCTGCTTGTCCATCTATCATCCATCCATCAGTTCATCTATCCTGCCCTCCATCTATCATCCATCCATCATCCATCCAACCATTAATCCATCCATCCATCATCCATCTATCATCTGTCATCTATCCATCCATCCATCCATTTGTCCATCCATCATCCATATATCCAACATCCATCCATTATATCCATCCACCCATCCAACCATCCATCCATCCATCCATCCATCCATCCATCCATCCATCCATTTATCCCTCCCTCCATCCATCCATCCATTCATCATCCATCCATCCATTTATCTTCCATCGTCCATCCCTCCATCCATCTACCCATTCATCCATCCATCATCTATCATCCATTCATCATCATCCATCCATCCATTATCCATCCATCCACACATTCATCCCTCCATCCCTCAATCTCTCCATTCATCCACCCTTCCATTACACCTACAAATTTCCCACCTACGTATCCATCTACACATCCATCTGTGCCTACTCTGGTGTCTCATTAATTGTTTAACCATCCATCCATCTATCCATCCATTCATCCATCCATCCATCCATCCATCCACCCAACCACCTTCAACTCCAGAAGGACATGACTCACACTCTGCACTAACCCCAGAGTCCAGTACATTTGCTGATATGTAAGGGTTGGGGATACACCTTGACTTATAAGTTGCCACACATCTCATGACAGAGCCTTCTTTGGAGTCACTGGGGGTTGAGGTGAAGGTTATCTCTGACAAGCCAGGCCTGAAGACTGGGGAAGATCTAAATCCAGCCATTCCTTAGTCCTGTGACTCTGGCTATTCCTAAGCTCTCTGTGCCTCATCTATAAGATGGGTGTTCATGGCACATGCTGTAGGGTTGTTACACACCCAAGACTGCAGATTTCAGGCTCTGTGAGGCACCTGGCTCATGGCATCTGTTCTGTAAACACCAGCTTCGCCACATCTGATGAGCCCCCTCTGAGTCCCCTCTCTGCCAGAAACTGCTCATTTTCTACCCTACTCTCTTGAAAGCCCATTTCTCCCAGCTCCAGCTGAGACACAAACAAGGACATGAACCCAGCAGTTACTCTCCATACCCCTCTGATGAGAGGCTCCCACCTCTCAGAGGAAACACTTTGCTGAAAGGAAGTCACTCCTATTAATCATCCCTGCAGACAGCTCTTGCTTCTCTACGTCTCCTACGGAAATGACAACCTAAAGAAAATTCTTCTTTTTTTCCTACCCAAAGTACAGATTTCTATTTGATATCAGCAGGACACTGAAGCAGTGTAATCTCTCATCCACAGTCCTCCCTCCTGGGGCACACAGAGCCTCTCCACAGCTTCTTTGAGATCATGTGGACACTCAGGACAGACTGCCTCATCACAGGCTGTCTCCACCCTGGGAAAGACACTGGTGCTTTGTGAGGTCCCCATTGCCACCCATGGTGCTTCCCTCTGATGCCTGACCCCTGGCCCTTTGTCCCAGGCCTTTCATTGCCCAGGCTAGACTTCCATAGAGGGTTTACACACAGAGCTCCAAGCCAGAGCTCAAATGCAGGTATGGTTGTGTAGCTTGGGCAGGGTGCTACCTTCTACGAGCCCTCCCAGTTTCATATCAGAAAAGGGGATAATAAAACTAATGCTTTCGGTAACGTCCAAGCTTGCTGAATTCCAAGAGTTGTCAATTTAGTATGAGTTGCAGAGATGGGGGTGCCCAGAGATCGTGCACAGGCTCAATAAGTCTCAGAGCTTGATCAGAGAAAAGGAAACAGAATAAAACCAGTCAAGGATGGAGAGACTTGTGGGTGGAGCCTAAGAACACAGACACAGGGCATTCTATTCTCCTCTGGCAATGATGTGACACCTGACCATGGGGTGTGGCCAGCAGTAGCAGTCTTCCCAAGCCTTGTTGTGTGAAGTGCTAGTTAGGACCTGGCCACATAGACTTGGATGACTATCCACAAGGAGTCTGCAGCTACTCCAGAGGCGGACTAACTTGGCATAGTCTGAGGGTCTCACTGTGAGAGTTGTACGCTCAGCATAGACTTTCTAGTGTGACCCAAGCTCAGGTTAAAAATCAAGCAGAAAATGACTGGCACTTAGAGGTGAGCTCCCAGGAGCCAGGAACAAAACAGTCTTGAGACAATGTCAACTCTTTTGTTCTTCCAGTGCTAGGGATTGAACCCAGGACCTTGCACTTGCTAGGCAAATACTCTACCCCTGAGCTGTGTCTCCACACCTTAGTGTTAATCATTTCCTGCTACACCAGCTGGACTTTCCATGGTAGTGACAGACACCCAAGAGAAGCAGTTTATAGGAAGGAAGACTCACTTGGCCTCCTGGTCTCAGTCTATGATTGTTTGGATCCACTTTTGGCTTGCAGAGAGGCAGAAACATGGTAGGGAGGGTGTTTCCCAGACAGCAGTAAGGAGGAGGCGAAGTCATACACACCTGCTGGGACCCAATTCCTCCAACCAGGCTCCAACATCCACGGTCCCACCACCTCCAGAAAAAGCTGGTTCCCACTGTCTGGTCTCAATCTAACGTCATCTCCAGATGAACCTACTCATTAGCTCAGAGCCCTCAAGACCTGAGTCTCTCTGGAAAAGTCCCACAGACACACAGCAGGTTCTACAGATCTCTCAAGTGCCTCTCAGACCTATCAAGTTGACAGTCAAGATTAACCATTGCAACGGCGCAGACCTGAAAACCCGTGGCGATCTGGGGTCTGAGCCCTCTTCTTCCTTTTCCAGCCTGCAGGACAGTCTTCACACTGGTCTGAGATGTCTGAAGTGATGCTGCTTGTCGAAGGGAAAGAGAGTGAAGGACTGAGTGTCCAACAATGGGGGACAGTCCCGCATGTGAAGGCTGTCCACCGGACAGCATGCAGTGGTCCAGCATGCAGGACAGGTGCAAGGCTGGAAGGCTCTACATCCAAGGTAGAGGGTTAATTGGAAAATGCTATTGATGAGTGCCACTCAGAGAATACTCGTTTCCAAGGACCCCTATGGTCCCACAGAGGTTAGTTCCACATCCCAGCCTCAACCATTTACCTGTTCCTAAGATGGGGTGATGTTTCTCCCTTATCACCTATCCAGTCAGGTATGAATTGACCGTCTGATGGGTTGATGGGCTGGTGTCTTAGTCAGGGTTTCTATTCCTGCACAAAACATCATGACCAAGAAGCAAATTAGGGAGGAAAGGGTTTATTCAGCTTACATATTGTTGTTCATCATCAAAGGAAGTCAGGACAGGAACTCACACAGGGTAGGAGCCTGGAGGCAGGAGCTGATATAGGAGCCATAGAGGGATGCTGCTTACTGGATTGTTTCTCCTGGTTTGCTCAGCTTGCTTTCTTATAGAACCCAGGACTACCAGCCCAGGGATGGCACCATCCACAAGGGGCTTTTCCCCCTTGGTCACTAATTGAGAAAATGCCTTACTGCTGGATCTCATGGAGGCATTTCCTCACCTGAAGCTCCTTTCTCTGTGATAACTCCAGCTTGTGTCAAGTTGACACACAAAACCAGCCAGTACAGTTGGTATGACCACTCTTTCATTTGGCCACAGTGACGCCCTGTGCTGGCTTCAGGTCTTTCCAAAGTAACAAAACCAAGCAAGGTCTTTGCCTTCTAGGATCAGCCAGTACAGAAGACAGATGGGCTGCCACTAAACCCAGAGATGGAGTATACCTGGCCCAAGTTCACATAGCAAGCCTCACCACCTGACTCACATGCAAAGGGTTGAAAGGTGGAAGCTCTGTCCACACTGCAGCCTATAGCCAGTCTGACCAGGATGAGCAGATAAAGAAATGGTGTTGCTGGCCCAGGAGCTAGGAGAGAGTGTCCGTGACCGAGTTAAGGAGAAAGTCCAGGGTGGGCACAGCTGTCTTTGAGAGCAGGAGTCGGGAGAGGAGAGGCTGGGGTTAGCTGGGCCCTGGGAGCAGACTTCACAGAGCCAAGAGAGGATGGGATGTTACTGTGGGCAGCAGGGAGGATTTGAAATCTGGAGTCTGTGGGAAGAGGCAGGAGGTCGGGTTAGAAGACGCTGGTGTGGTTCCCGCTCTGCTCAATCCACATCCCTTCCTGATTCTGCCTCCCCTTGTTGACTGTTCCGAGGGAACTGAGGCTCGCTCCATGCTGGGATGAGACTCACTGGTGACTCATGAAGAGCCAGTTATAAAATCATCAGTGGTGTTGAAAAATTACCCCAAAATTGACCCAAACTCTAAGTGAACTGGACTGCATCCCAGCATTCACCACTAGGCCCTTGACTGGAAGTGTCCTCAACTTCTAGCCCTGCCTTGTCCCATGTAAAAGAATTTTCTCACTGAGAATAATCTAGAAAGAGTTAATTGTAAATAAACAGCAACATGTTGGGGTTGATCTGGCGCTGCTATGTACTCAAATACTAAATTCTGTACCCCAAGATCTGGCTCCCCCCAAGACAAATGAATTTTCACATACAACAGCTTTTGTTACGAAAATCTTGCTCCCCAAGTTAATTGGTTGATAATAGGTTATAGCCTGTGATTGGGCAGTAAAGGGAGGAAGGCAGGACTTCCTGGGAGGGAGAAAGGAATTCTGGGAAGAAGAAACAGGAAGGTTTTCACCAGGAGATCTAAGGCAAGGATGTACCTGGAAGGTATAGTTAGTTATGTGGCTGGATGGGGCTAGGTGGTCTGGTTAACTTAGATGAGCTAGTTAACTTAGGAGAGCTAGTTAACTTAGGTGAGCTAATAATTAACTTAGGAGAGCTAGTTAACTTAGATGAGCTAGTTAACTTAGGAGAGCTAGTTTACTTAGGTGAGCTAGTTAACTTAGGTGAACTAGTTAACTTAGGTGGGCTAGTTAACTTAGGTGAGCTAGTTAACTTAGGTGGGCTAGTTGAGAGTCTTCCCAGCTAAGACCTAAGCTTTGAAATATTAGGTCTCTGTGTGATTATTTAGGAAACTAGCTGGTTATGGAATAACTGCCACCATATTAATTTCCAACATTAATATGTACAGAACAAAAATTCATTTTACAACAACAAAACGAATCCATCTAGGAGACACCTGCATTTTTAAATCTGCTTTTCCTATTAACAAAAAGTTGATGGGTACACTGGCTATGTCTGTTCAATGATATTGCTGCTCTAGGTCCAGCCATTGGAATTGCAGATCTTTCAACCGGTTATTTCATTTTTTTACAATTGAGGATACATACGGATTTTATTTATTACTTTATTTTACATGTTTGGTTGTTTGCCTGCATGTATGTCTGTGCATCATGTACATGTAATGCCCACAGAGTTCAGATCCTTTGGAACTAGAGAGTGATTGTGAGCTGCCGTGTAGGTGCTGAGACTCGAACCCTGGTCCTCCGCAAGAGCAGCCAGTGCTCTTAGCCACTGAGCCATCTCTCCAGCCACATTGCCTACATATCTTCTAGAAGTCAGCTCTTCTAGTTTAAGCTAAGCACCTCTCTCGGTGACCTCGGCTTCACTGAGCCATACTCTGTTTCTAGTTATTTTAATATTGGCTACAATGTTTCTGAGATAAGGACAGAAACAGCTGCAGAGGACAAAACAAAATTTTACTAAGCTTAGATTATAGGTAATAATTAATAGATGGTGTGATCCAGGAATTTCTTCCTTAAAGGCTTTCGGCAAACTTTCCCTTGAAGTTCTGCCCTCTTGATGCGTGGACATCGCGGCCTCATCAGATGGAAGAAGCTGCCATAGGCTGTAAACCAAGGCTTCAAAAGGAAGCTGGGAAGGAGTTGAGATTTCCCCAAGGTGCGACTTGTTACAACTTCCACAATGGATGTCTCTAAGTGTGGAGAGTCAGGCAAAGCCAACTGTCTTGGTCTGTCTCGGGTATTTTAATAGACACACTGTGACTTTCCTTTGCATGTTGCTTAACATTGCCCTGACCAGGACTATAAACGGTACCTTGGAACGAACTTTAAGGACCTCTACAACCTTCTTGAAACCCATCTTTGCTCTCTGCCTTCCCACAACCCCCTCTAAAATAAAAACTCAAACTCTGTGGGTACACGCTTCGTTCAATAATTCAACTCAAAATGATTTTGAACTCAGACTAACCTTTTTTTCACTAGTAACTATTTTGACTCTGCTATCCATGGACAGGCCCCTGTTCCCACACTTAACAAGTTTCTCCAGAATACAATCACCCACACACCACTTGGACTCAGTAACATCTTCCAGATGTGCGAGTACAGATTCCTGCCTCTGTCTGCCCCAGAGAAGACCCACCCCTGACTACCTGCTGGAGAGGAGAAGGTCCCACCACGACTTCATCCCTGGTCAGTTTAAAGAAATGAAATCAAAAGCTGGCAGTGGCGACGCAGCCCTTTAATCCCAGCACTGGGGAGGCAGTAGCAGGCAGATCTCTGTGAGTTCTAGGCCAGCCTGGTCTACAGAGCGAATTCTAAGACAGCCAACGTTACAGAGAGAAACTTTGTCTAGAAAAACAAGCAAACAAAGAAACAAGATGAGTGGACACCCGCTATGCCTTGGGTCTTCTCTACTTCCTTTCTCTGTAAAGTCATTTTCTCCTGAGACCAGGCCGCTGCTCCGACTCTTCTCTTGCAGACACTGACAGCCCCAGCTTCCAGGAGCTGCTCAGAGTATCTGTGACTTCCTTGCTAACAGACT
The DNA here is from genome assembly GCA_036184795.1 of Tokudaia tokunoshimensis. Classification (NCBI taxonomy): domain Eukaryota; kingdom Metazoa; phylum Chordata; class Mammalia; order Rodentia; family Muridae; genus Tokudaia; species Tokudaia tokunoshimensis. Next base: position 147,846,041 of record BTHU01000004.1, read on the forward strand.
TCAGCTTCCCTGGTTTCTCACTTATGGGAAGAGAGTTTGGAAGCTTGGACACAGGGAAGGGCCATCTGTGGCTACCAGTGAACAAACATCCTCTTCCCCATCCCTTTCCTGCCTGTTTTGGAATCAGAGAGAGCCTGGGTTTAGACTCCTACCCTTCCCTCTGAGACCTATAAGAAGGGACCTGGACAAGGCCATATGGGCCTGATTTAGAGTCCTTTGCCATGAAGTCAGTCTGTCCATGTGCCATGGCATTAAAATTCTTTGTCTCAGTCAGGGTTTCTATTCCTGCACAAAATGTCATGACCAAGAAGCAAGTTGGGGAGGAAAGGGTTTATTCAGCTTACACTTCCACACAGCTGTTCATCACCAAAGGAAATCAGGACAGGAACTCACACAGGGTAGGAGCCTGGAGGCAGGAGCTGATATAGAAGCCATAGAGGGATGCTGCTTACTGGATTGTTTCTCCTGGTTTGCTCAGCTTGCTTTCTTATAGAACCCAGGACTACCAGCCCAGGGATGGCACCACCCACAAGAGACCCTCCCCCATTGATCACTAGTTGAGAAAATGCCCCACAGCTGGATCTCATGGAGACATTTCCTCACCTGAAGCTCCTTTCTCTGTGATAACTCCAGCCTGTGTCAAGTTGACACACAAAACCAGCCAGTACAAGTCTTTTAAAAGACGTCTTATCTCCAACAATCCACCTCTTTGTCACCCTTCAACCCTACACCCAAGACCTTTCACGCTGGTAGCCATATTCCTTCAGCCCATCCCAACAGACCCCAAAACTGAGGTCCGACTGCTAAGGCCCTGATCATCTCCTGCCTAAAGTACATTCAAGTCTGTGGTAACAATCACACCTAGGACTCCCCTTAGATCTGGAGGGGTCCCAACTTTAGTTGAGGCTTCCTTACCCTACAAGCTGGTGGGATGAGAGGGTGGGGGATGGTAGATATTTCTGGTGCTGCAGCTGCTGTCCAGTCACCTTTGCCTATATAAGTGGCTCCCTGGCCACCTTCTCCCACCCCCCACCCCCGCCCTGAGCTGGACTTGGGATTCTAGTCATGGACTGAGTCTTCCCAGGAAAGTCACACAATGAAGGTGGATTAGCTGGGGCCGGGGCTGGGGCTGGGGCAGAACCCAGAACTGCTAAGTTCAAGACAAAGCTTTCAGGCATTTGGGGTGACCTGGTCCTCTTGCTAGCTGGGATGTTATTTGCAACAAAAGTTGCTCATGGAAAACATGGCTGTTGGGTGAAGTGACCATTGACCTGCTCTGCCAGTCTACAAGAATGTTCCCTCTCCCTGAATTTTCAAGTGACCCCCGCCCCCCGCAGGAGGCTGCAACGGGTCCCCCAAGGGAGGGTAGCTCATTTTTACAGTTCTCTACACGTGGGTGACCTTGCTCTGACCTCTTTATTTTTCAGCTGTTTTAAAGATGCATTTTTATGAGGCCCCCTCCCCCGAGTCCCCCTCAACCACCACCATGAGCTTACATTCCAGAGTCACCAGAAAATAAACTCTGAGAACTTGGTTCATGTTGGAGCCACCGCTGTCCCTGTGACCTCACCGGACACCTGTCCTAGGCCTCGGCCACGGTCCATCCTGTGAGTCACATCCTGTAGCTGCTCACTGGAAGGATTGAGGCTAAAGGACGCTTGTTGCCACCATCGTCTGTGAGTGCCGGCCTTCGTTGCCACTGGGGCAGTGTGGGAAATAGGGTAGTCATGATTTTATTAGCATAATCCACCGAGCAGGGACTGACGCAGAGAGGAAGAAGAAGAAGAAGAAGAAGGAGGAGGAGGAGGAGGAGGAGGAGGAGAAGAAGGAGAAGAAAAGAGCTGCATGTTGATTTGGCGCAAGATAGGAGTTTTTTTTATAGTTCCCTGGCTTTGGGAAGTTCCCACTATTCCTTTCCACAGGTCTGGACTTACCCCTCTCCCAATTTCCCCACCGCATTGGTGTAGGACACATGTGTATCTCATGTGGGATTTGGGGGTTTAGGCTGCCCCCTTTTCGGGTCCTGGGCTCAATCATATAACAAATGTTCCGGTTCTCAGTGTTCTGTGAGGCGCCAGTGACCAGTTCGGGGAGAGGGGGCCCTACAGCTTCCTGCTTTTCTCGAACCGATAAACTCTAAGGCACTTGGTTCTAAAATGGATGACAACTGTCCCTTACAGAGGTGGCTGCAGGGTAAGTGCCGAGAGCAGGCCGAGCCTGGCTTTCTTCCACCAGCTCCTGAAGTGACTCATGAGGTGGCTCTCGGGGCAAAGCTGGCCTCCACCATGACCTCATTTCAGAGTTGGAGGCCCCTCGCGCTCTTCTGGAAAGAGATGCCAGCAAACCCGGAGCTCAGGGCCTCCCTAGGCTGGGAGCCTGGGGTCCAGAGCGACCCACCTACATCCAAGGGTCCACGTACCCCTGTTGCTCTCTAGATCTGGACGCTTTCAGTATTCAGAACTGCTAAAGGACAGCCTGGATGGTAAGGCCTGAGCGAGGAGGTGCTGTGATATCCCTGGATGAAGTCTCAGCTTCCGCTGAGGGACAGGGTAGGGAGCAAGGGCTAGAGGAAGGCGGAGGGCAAACCCGGTCGGTTCCTCAAGCTAAACCCAAGACACGCCACAGCACAGCCACGGCACAGCCAAGGCAACTACTGTAAGAGAAAACATTTGGGGGAGAGGGGCTTACAGTTTCAGAGCTTTAGTCCATTATCATTACGGCAAAGCATGATGACAGGCAGGCAGGCACTGGACCAGTGACTGAGAGCTACATCCTGATCTGCAGGGGGTAGGCGGAGTGGGGAGACAGACGGACAGACAGACAGACAGACAGGGCCTGGTATGGGCTTTTGAAACCTCAAAACCTGCTCCTCAGTGATGTGCTTCCTCCAACAAGGCCACACCTCCTAGTCCTCCTAATCCTTTGAAACAGTTCTACTCCCTAAGTATTCAAATATATGAGCCTATGCGAACCACGCTTATGCAAGCTACCGTGCTCCCTAGGCTGCTCTGTGCTCCCTGGGTTGCTTAGTGCTCCTTCCTGTTCATAAGAATCCGGTAGGGAGACACTTACACCGTAGCTTCAGTTCCTGTCCTGCCAGGAGAGGTTCACTCCAGCCTCAGGTTCACTCGGAGAAACTCTGACATAGAAGAGTAACGTGAAGCCAGGAGTGGCGGGGACACCTGTAGTCTCAGTCCTCCGGGGAGTGGCAGGGGGAATCCCAGGAGTTCGAAGCCAGCTTGTGCTACACAGTCACCCAGTGAGTGCGAGGCTGGTCTGGACTTCAGAATTATAGAAAGCAGGACAAAAGGCTTCTACTAAAAAAGGCAGCCCAGGAGCAGCCCAGGGAGCACGGAGCAGCCCAGGGAGAACGGAGCAGCCCAGGGAGCACAGAGCAGCCCAGGGAGCACGGAGCAGGCCAGGGAGCACGGAGCAGCCCAGGGAGCACGGAGCAGCCCAGGGAGCACGGAGCAGGCCAGGGAGCACGGAGCAGCCCAGGGAGCACGGAGCAGGCCAGGGAGCACAGAGCAACTCAGGGAGCACGGAGCAGCCCAGGGAGCCTACTGAGTCTGCTGAGTCCTCTGAGCCTGGTAGCTCAATGCTGCTGTCCTTCTACAATTATCCTTGTCTGGCTCAGAAATTCTGCCACGGACCAGGACTGGAGCAGAGTCAAACCTACTCCACAGCCTCACACAGTGTGTCTCCTTGTCACATGTAGACACCGTAGGCAGTATGGCTGCTCGGCATTTAAACAACAGAACCTCGGAATTAACCAAAGGTCCCGAACCCTTGATTCTCAGGGAGACAGAGCAATGGGATGGAAGCTGAGTGTTGTACAAAGTCTTCCATCCTCCTCCACTATCGGCTCTTACTGCCCATCAGTGCTGCTGACTAAGCACTTTCTTCTTGGGAGCCCTGCGCTTGTTCTCAGTTAGGCATGTGGAGATTTGTCCCTCTGCCCCCTCAGAGCATGCATTTTGAGAGAACACAGTCACCCCCCCGGGTACACGTGCACTGGATCATTCTCTTTGGTCCCTTGATAGACAAATGCGCCTCTCAGGGTCATGTAGCATGGGGACTGCAGGGCTGGCATGTGTGGTAAAGTATGTGTGGCGGTCTGAATAAGAATGTCCCCTACAGTCTCATATATCTGCATGCTTAGGAAGTGGCACTATTTAAAAGGATTGGGAGGTGTGGGATTATTCAGGACAGGTGTGGGCTTGTTGGAAAAAGCATTGCTGGAAGGAGGTTTGAGGTTTCAAAAGCCCAAACCAGTTGTTCTGTCTTCCTGACGCCTGCAGATCTGGATGTAGAACTCTCAGCTCCCTCTCCAGCACCAGGTCCACCTGCAAGCCACCATGCTTCCTGACCTGACGATAATGGACTGTCAGCCATTCCCAGTTAAATGCTTCAGAGTTGCTGTGGTCATGGAGTTTCCTCACAGCAACAGTAACCCTAAGACACCGTGAAGAAACTATCCACACTTGCTAGTTGAGAGGACCCGAGAGTTAGCATCCCCAACTTAATGGACTGAGAACAGTCGTGCTGAAAGAAGGAAGTCAGACACAAGCCACAAATGCTGCCTAATCTCATCTCCCGAAGTTCCCCACAGTCCACTTCACAGACAGAAAGCAGAATGGAAGGTACAGAAGACTCAGACTGAGAGGTTGGGAGCTGATCCTCACCGGCAGAGAAGTTCATTGTGGGATGTCTTAGAAGTGTCCAGTAAGGCCTGGTGACCTGCTCAGTCAATAAATTATCTGCCACATCAGCATGAAGATCTGAGCTCCATCTCCAGAACCCTTGTGTCTCAGTCAGGGTTTCTATTCCTGCACAAACATCATGACCAAGAAGCAAGTTGGGGAGGAAAGGGTTTATTCAGCTTACATTTCCACATTGCTGTTCATCACTAAAGGAAGTCAGGACTGGAACTCAAGCAGGTCAGGAAGCAGGAGCTGATGCAGAGGCCATGGAGGGATGTTCCTTACTGGCTTGCTTCCCCTGGCTTGCTCAGCCTGCTCTCTTATAGAACCCAAGACTACCAGCCCAGAGATGGCACCACCCACAAGGGACCCTCTCCCCTTGATCACTAATTGAGAAAATGCCCCACAGCTGGATCTCATGGAGGCCTTTCTTCACCTGAAGCTCTTTTCTCTGTGATAATTCCAGCCTGTGTCAAGTTGACACAAAGCCAGCCAGCAGGCCATGTGAGAAGTCTAGGCATGGTGCGACACACCTGTAATCCATAGGGAGTCAGAGACAGGAAGATTCCTAGGGCACACTGGTCACTCAGTGACTATTACTGTTAAAAGATATGACCATGACAATTTTTAAGAGAAAGCATTTGATTTGGAGGCGTGTCTACAGTTTCAGAGGGTGGCCAGTCCGTGGTTATCCTGACGGGAAGCTTGGCAGCAGGCAGACAGGCATGAAAACTGGAGCAGGAGCTGAAAACTTACATCTGATTTACTACTTGGAGGCAGAGAGAGCTAAGTGGGAATGACATGGGTTCTTGAAATCTCTAAGCCCACTCTCAGTGACACACCTCCTCTAACATGGCCACACCTCCTAATTCTTGCCAAATAGTGCCACCAAATGTGGGCCAAGCATTCAAATATATGAGCCTATGAGGGACATTTTGTTCAAACCTCTACAGCTAGTTCAGCTGAATGAGTGAGCTCTGGGCTCAGTGAGAGACCCTGTCTCAGAAAACAAAGTGAAGAGTAAGAGAGGAAGACTCCTCTGGTCTCTACAGGGACACGTGTGCACAGATGCACACACAGAGACACACAGACAGACACAGACACCCACAAACAGACAGACACACAAATATACACACACATGCACACACAGGCACACAGACATATAACATGCACACAAACACAGAGACACACAGACAGACACAGACACCCACAGAGAGACAGACACACAAACATACACACACATGCACACACAGGCACACAGACATATAACATGCACACAGACACAGAGACACACAGACAGATACACAAACATACACACATGCATACACAGGCACACAGACACACAGAAAAACACATGCATGGATACACACAGATATACACACAGAGAGATATACAGACAGATAGACATACACAGACACACATAGATATACACATGCATGCATGGATACACAGATACACTCACAGAGACACACATACCCAGGCATATACACAGAAACACACACACAGATATACACATAGACACACATGCAAACACAGACACACAGAGAGAAATATACACAGAGACACATGTACATACACATACAGACACATACATTCATGCACAGACACAGAGAGACACACATACACACACAGTCACACACACAGACACATACATGCACATATACACACACACGAACACATACATGTACACACACAGAAACACACAGAGACACATATATGTACACACACAGACATACACACATGCTTATGTATACACACACATACACATACACAGGTGTTTGATAGGAGTAGCTGGCAGCAATGAGAACAGATGGCAACATGACAAAACTATAGCCATAAAAACTCTTACCCTGTGAGACGGTCAGTTGGCTTGACCTTGTGCAGGACTTGTGTAGACAAATAAGCTGCTGTGACCTCATCAGTACTGGGATCCTAGCATGACTAGAAGATACTGGTTTGTTCCAGTCTTCCTTGACATCTGAATTTTATAATCTGCCCACCCGCCCCTCTTCCAAGATTATTCCAGATCTTTGGAGTGGGGAGCACGAAATCAGAGAGGGATTCATTAGCCACACCCCCTCCTCGCTCCTGACTGAGGCTCTATGGACTTGATGGTTTCTGGAGACTGGAGAGTCAGGTGTGGCTTCTAATGGGTTCACCACAATCCAGGGGGACGGACTCACACCCAAAAGTATAAGGGCAGTACAAAGTGGAGTCAATGAGTTATTTAAAAATAGACCAGAGATAGAGAATCGGTGATTCAGGCAGTAGGGTTGCCAGACCTGAGAGACAGAGTTGAGAGGGAAGCTGGGAGGTGGGGCGCATACAGGTAGGAGCTGGGGGAGAATATGATCAAAATACACTGTGTTAAAATGTCAAAGAATTAAGAGTTATTTATTGAAAAACTCATCTTGTGCCTATTTTACTACAACTTTTCAGACGTTTTTGAAAGGATGCTGGCAGGATTCCAAGTAAGACATCCTTGCGATTTGTACGTTCTATTAACTAAAAATTGGGCTGCGTGTCTTTGGGGCCATATCACCTCCGCTAACAGCAGTACTCATAGCCACCAACCATGAAGACCACATCTAGAGAGACTGTCCACAGTCCTGAAATTTCAAACGCCGATTACTGTCCCAGCACACAATGTTCTCTACTTGACCCTCCGGGCCCAGGTGGAGCCGAAGGATTCCACCCAAGGACTCTGGAAGTTTCCACTCCCAAATTTAAAAAGGCATTTAGCCAGAGCTGGAGCCAAGTAAGCCTCAGGTAAATATTTGTCTTGGTTCTGTGTCCCCAGGGGACCAGACCTGGGACCAGATGGAATAAACAGAGAAAGGAGGCTCTCTGCAGTGGAAACAAACATTCCTGGGTGAAGAGGACAGCCAGCTGTTCTGTCCATATGTTCTGGCCAGGGCTTGGCACATCCTCGGAGACTGTGCTAGTCCTCTCATCCTTCAGAAGGACCCTCTGTGGAGGGAGAGCCGCCCGGGGCAGCAGAGGCTCTGTCCTTGTAGAAATACTAAGTGTGGTCAAAGAACAGGACAAGAGGGCTGGGCTTGAGGTGGCAAACCCCGGGTTACTCAAGCTTACCACAGCAGGCCTATCCTAGGTAGCATCAAAAGTTAACCTGACACAGCCAAGGGTCATCTGAGAGGAAAGCTTGATCGGACTGGCCTGTGGGCACATCCATGGGGGATTATCTTAATTGTTCATTGGTGTAGGGAGACCTACCCCACTGTGGGCGGCACCATTCCCTGGGCAGGTGGTTCTGGGCTGTGTAAAAAACGTTGGCTGAGCATGAATAGTGACTGAAGAGAAAGCTGCATTTCTTCACGGTTTCTGCTTCAAGTGTCTGCCTTGAGTTCCCGCCCTGACTTCCCTCAATGATGGACAGACACCAGAAAACAACAACAGACCAAACCAGGACAAAGCCATTGGAGCGCAACCCAAAACTGCTAAGAAATCAAAGGTGATTTGCTGGTTTATTTTTACCAAGGATTGAATAAATAAATCCACCCACAGGTAGAACTGGCGGCACGGACTCAAGCCCCGTCTTCTGGCACTTTCTAGTTGGCAGCTTAACTCCAACCTTTGTCTCCAAGGCAGCAGTTTCAAGGATGTCACTTTGGGTGGCTATGCTCCGAGTCAATAAATACCCGGCTGGCTGGATGTTGAATGGATCTTGGGTCTTTACTCCCTAGAGAAATGCTTAGGTATGATTCCCAGGAGTCCCCACCCTCCAGCCCCAACCCAGACAACGAGGGCAGATCTGTCCTGTAAAATGCTCCAGAGGTCTGCAGCCCTTTAGAGGGAGACATGTTAGCCAGTCCTGGGGGCCAGTCCTCCCTACCCTGTCATGTGGACCTGGCTGCTGTCTTGTTAGTCCTAAGAGTACAGAGTTCTCCTGGTATGTTGACATAAAATCCCACTGGACTGCATAGTTCTGAGGAGCCGTGGAACTTCCTCCGGAGGGTGTGGCAATCCAGTGGGTGAGAGGAGCTGTGTGATGGCGACGCTTCGGTGGCTATTGAGGTTGGAGATGGGAGAGTCTGTGCCTGGTAGTGAGAGGCGAGGAGAGGTGAAGACCTCGATTCTCGGACCAGATGACCAAAGCAAATGATGACATCACCAGCCACCGATTCTCCATCTCTGGCCAGTCACTTGGGTTCTCTGAGCCTCAGTTTCCCCATCCTTGACACAGTACCAAGGAAGAATCTTCCTTGAAGGGATTCCGTGAAGGTCATGGAAGGTCGTGTTCAGGTGGTGTCTGTGTAGTCCGTGGACCCGCCCATGCCCTCCCATCACTACTTTGACAGTTAATCTTGACTGTCAACTAGTTAGGATCTGGAGTCTACTAAGAGACACACCTCTAGGTGACTCTGGAAGGGCATTTCCAGAAAGGGTAAACCGAGGAGGGAAGACCTTTCCTCGGAATGGGTGGCGCCTTCAGGTGGTGGCTCAGATCCAAGGGGGTCCAAGGAAAAGCCAATGCGACAATCAGCTAATGCTTGGGCTTTTTGCTGGCGAGTCTGCCCAATCTTTACCATAGCCACGGCCACCTCCATCGCTGTCATCCTTCACTGACTTGGGAATGGAGTTTCTTCAACCTCCCAAGTGTGGACTGAAGGCTGGGAGCTCCCCAGAAATCTCCCAGGCCTCCAGTGACAGACTGGGGCTGCTGAGGTCACCAGCCTCGTGCACTAAACAGCTGGTGTGTTCTCAGCCTCCCTCCAGTGCGAGGCAAGCCCTGTGGGGCACCCCAGTCCCGGTTCCTATCTTGTAAGCCAATCTAATAAACCCATCTGTGGTACATATTGCAATATATATTAACTCCACTGATTTTGTTCCTCCAGGGACTGACACATCCATGTGGGACACTCAGGAGGCCCCATGTTCCGGACCATGACCCTTATTCTTCATTGTTATCGTCCCATGGCAGACATGGCAGAGGGCTCATTGAGATCTGTCCCAACCACCCTGTGTGACACAGAAATGGTCCTGGTGGCGACATATCTACCCTGCAGACAGAGCACTCCTCTGTCGGTGACACGTCCCTCGTCCCAGTTCCCTAAGTGGTTGTGAATGTTCAGTCCTAAGCACTCCCTCGTCTCTTTGTTACAGAGAACAACAGCCAAAAATCTTAATTTACAAGTTCTCTGCAATTACTGCCTCGTCTGATTTATAATTCATAGTACAATATTTATTTCTAACAGGAAATTAATTTCGGAAACTCAGTGGGTGATTAAATTAGATCGTAAAACCCTTCCGCTAGCACGGGAAGGGGAGGAAGTAACGGGAGATGAGGCTCATCTCCGAGGCTCAGCACCCCATGATCCAGCTCACCCCACTCAACCCGGAGAGGACGCAGCCTACTCAGCATTCCCGGAGACCACGAGTGTCCTGTGACCTTTCACCCCAGAGAGCAGATTAAAGACACGGTTCCATCCAAGTCCAGCTTGGTGAGCCGGGGGCCTTGCTGGGGCTTGAGTGGAGGGGGCACAAGGACAGTGACACCCTGACTTACATCCCATTCCAGTTCCTGGGTCTATCTAGAAAGTCCTTCCTAGACATGCCCAGAGGCTTCACTTCTGGGTGATTCTAGGTCCTGACAAGTTAACAATGACAACCATCACCCACACAGAGCACAGAGACTACGGCAATTGCCATCATGGTAACTCCTGAAAGCCACATTCTCAGAGTTCCCTTCCGAACTTGCAGGTGGTCTCACCAGAGTCTCATCCCCTGCCGTCAGTTAGAATTTCTCTTACTTTCTTGCAGAGAGGTCCTTGGGTCTTCTGAGGTTTTTTTGTTTGTTTGTTTTGATTTTTGTATGTGTGTGTATGTGTCTGTGAGTCTGTGTGTGTGTCTGTCTGTGTGTGTGTGTCTGTATGTCTGTCAGTCTCTCTCTCTCTCTCTCTCTCTCTCTCTGTCTCTCTGTGTGTATGTATGTGTGACTGCCTGCTTGTCTGTCTGTCTGTCTCTCTCTCTCTCTGTGCATGTGTATGTGTGTCTGTCTGTCTCTGTGTATGTGTCTGTATGTCTGTCTCTGTGTCTGTGTGTGTGTGTACATGTGTCTGTCTGTCTCTGTGTTTGTGTCTGTGTCTGTGTGTCTGTCTGTGTGTCTGTGTTTGTGTGTATGTGTGAGTGTCTGTCTGTCTGTCTGTCTGTCTCTCTCTCTCTCTCTCTCTCTCTCTCTCTGTGTGTGTGTGTGTGTGTGTGTGTGTGTGTTGCACACATCTGAAGAGCCTTCTCTTTCATCCTCCTCCCTCCTTCCTGTAGCATGGTCATCCTGGCCTTTTCCCCATTTAATGTGTCGTTAAGAGAAAGAGTACTATTAATGGAAATGGGGCTCTCCCATCCAGTGTCCCCCACCACAGTTTGTTTCCAGTAACAACATACATGTTGGAATGGGCAAAGGGTGCACACACCGGAGTGTAGCTGGTCAGCCTTAGGGTGGGAGACACTCGTGACTACGAAGACGGCTTCACCCTGACCCCAGTGTTCTCATTTGCAGAGTGAAGATGAACACAGCTCTTTATGTGGCAAGTTTGTTTAGGATGCAGGTGATGTATCAGTCATCTATTGCTGTGTAACAAACTAGCCTCAAACTCAAAGCCTCGCTTGTCATTGAAGATCTGGGAGTGCCTTATCTCTCCTTTACACTGTCCTAATAGTCTCTGCCTCTGTGCTCGAGGGGAGTATCTACACACACACACACACACACACACACACACACACACACACACAGAGGCCCAAAGGCAGTGCCATGGGTGTCGTAATACTGTGTCACAGGGCAGCACCCCAGCCTGCAATGGAAGCATGCCCTCTGGCCTACTGCTGTGTAATGACAGACCAGGATGGGGTTTTAACAAATACAGGTTCCTTTCTAGAAACATCCTGAACCTCGAGGACTGGCAGGCCTTTGGCAGTGGCCTCTCTTGCAGCTGGCAGGAGCTGGGCTGAGTGTGGTAGACTCTTAAGGTGGTTTCCTATTTAAAAGCTGGTTGAAAACTGTCCCCGTCACCAGCTTATCTGAGGTCAAGCAGCCTGCAGGGGTCTTGACCTGTCCCAGCTTCCCGGCCTCCCATTTCAGCCCCTCAAGAACATCCTGGCACTGCCTTCCAAACAACCTGCTCACTCCCAAATTCTCACTGCCTTCCGAACAACCTGCTCACTCCCAAATTCTCATCTGCAGGCACTGCTTCTGGGCCAACCCCAGACACAGGAGCCAGAAGGCTTTGCTGATGAGGTTGGTGACACACCTTGTACTGTATGCACACGTACACACTCAGCACCCGTGCCTGCACGATCTAGCAAATACTCTCCAGCTTAAGTGAGATTCCACTTGCCACCAGTTTCTCAGTTCCCAGAGGTTTGCGACACCATAGGTATCTGAGATGTGGCTAAGTGTTTCCAAGGGGTAAACTGAGGTCATTTCAGGACTATATCTACTTGATGTGAAGAAAGGAGACCCTTATCTTCTGCTTTGCCCCACCCACATCACAAGAGAACCAGCCACTGCAAGGGGCTCCCTCTCCCCTCCCCCACCAGCTGACTGGCTGGCCCCCACCCGGGCCCATCTGCTTTGCATGTGTAAGCATTGTCAAATTGTTTGAATAAATTGTCACTCTGATTAAAATGTTTATGTCTGCAGGATGACTCGTTTCTGCTAAATTGTACTAAATAGTCTCACATTTGCTGCACAGATTTGACATCTGTGTCTGGTTTCTCTGCTGATGGCCAGACTGAGGGCTGGGCTCTCCCAGGAGCCCCCTCCCAGGAGCCCCCTCCCATCGCCATCTCCCTCCAGAAGCCACCAAGGCTGAGCCCATGTGAGGGAGAGGGAGAACAATCCCTCTTGCCCTTCAGGGGTAATCTCTCTCTCTCTCTCTCTCTCTCTCTCTCTCTCTCTCTCTCTCTCTCACACACACACACACACACACACTCACAAACACACACTCACACTCACTCACTCACACTCACTTACACACACACACATACACATTCACATCCAGATTACTAGACTCTCAGCATCTTCTTGAAGCTGGACAGTGTTTTACTCTCTGTTAATGAGAGGGTAGATTAAAAAAAAAGATGTTCTCAAAATGACACATACACACACACACACACTCACACACATACAAACACACACATACAAACATACAGACATTCACACATACATACAAATACACACACATAGATACACACATAGACACAAACACACCCACACACCCACACACATACACACATATGTACACACTGATTCTAAATGTAACAAACTGAAGTACCCATACTTCCACAAGATACAAAAGTCTTTGTGGTAATTCTTAATATACAAGATGAATGGATGGATGATGGATGGATGGTGATGGGTGGATGGATGATGGACAGATTGATGATGGATGGATGACAGATGGATGGATGGATGGATGATAGATGGGTGGATGGATGATTGATGGGTGGATGAATGATGCATGGGTGGATGATGGATGAATGAAAGATGGATGGGCAGATGAATGGATGGGTGGAAGGGTGGGTGATGGATGGAATAATGAAATGGTGGCTGAAAGGAAAGATGAGTGGATAGATGGATAGATGATAGAAGGATGGATAGGTTAAAGAATGGATGGGAGGATGAGAAGAATGGGTGATAGGTGATAGAAGGAAGGATGAACAGAGATGGAAGGATAGATGGATGATCCAGTATGAACAACGGAAGGATGGGTAGGATGGGAGAAAGGATGGGCGTATCTAATAACAGGAGCTCCACTTACTGACTCTTGGTGACCTTGCCTTGTCCCTCAGCGACCAACTCCTCTTCCCAAGGCAACAGCCATGCTCTGGAGAACTCTGGCTCAGACAGCTCTGTGCAGCGCATCTGACTTACCCTGTTTTGCTTCTGAATAAGATCTCTTGCTGCTGTACTAGTGTGTGTGTGTGTGTGTGTGTGTGTGTGTGTGTGTGTGTGTGTGTCTTTAATACTTTGAGGAAGATACTAAGACCCTGGAAACATCTGTTCTCCATCAAGACCACCAGCATGTTTCCCACCGTATAAGCTCACATAAGCCTGTGGGTCAAATCACCACCTTAGAGCTCCTTATTCTCAGCAAATACACATTTCAGGCACCGAAAGAGATCTGGATTTGAGATATGGGCACTTTCAGTCCCAAATGCTGCCAGGACCCCCACCTCCTCAAATGGGGTCTCTCCATCGAACCAGTCCTTTGAGAAGATTCGCTCATTGATATTTCTGGGATGTTGCAAAATGTACCAAAGGCTCAGGATTCTGAGACCTAGACTCACCGTCTACCCCTTCAGAGCCTATGTTAGTTAGGGTTGCTATTGCTGTGAAGAGACACCGTGACAACAACAAACCTTATAAAGGAAAACATTTAATTGGGGCTGGCTTACAGGTCCAGAGGTTCAGTAAATTATCGTTATGGCAGGAAGCATGCAGGCAGATGTGGTTCTGGAGACGGAATGAGAGTTCTACATCTGGATCCTCAGGTAGCAGGAAGAGGGAGTGACACTGAGCATGGCTTGAGCATCTGAAACCACCTCCACTGACACACTTCCTCCAACAAGGCCACACCTACTTCATCAAGGTCACACCTCCTAAATATGCCACGCCCTATGAGCCTGTAGAGGCCATTTTCATTCAAAACACTGCAGAGCCCATCCCTGGTCAATTATCAGAAAAGTAGGTGTGACCTTCAGTCCATATATTTAGGTACATGCTCGGGCCTGACTCAGCACTTTATCCCCCCGACTCAGCACTTTATCCCCTGACTCAGCACTTTATCCCCCCTGACTCAGCACTTTATCCCTCAAGCTGCTTGGCTTCTTACTTGATTACCCATGAGTCCTGTCCAACTAGATCCCTCTCATCCCTCTGATCCTCCTTCTGGTCCTCCCTCTGATCCCTGCAAATTGTCCCCAGAGACATCCTGTCCATGAAGACTGCATATGCTCCCCTGATGCTCCCCATTGCTTGTGGGGTAAAAAAGATGACCTTGAGACCTGTGCTTTGGTCTAGCCTCTACCTCATTCCCTAGCCTTTTGTGCTTGCCCAGACTGGACTTGGGGAAGGAGAGGAAAGCACTGGTCTTGGGCACAAGGGAAAAGCCAAACTCCAAGGAACCAGGTTAACAATGTTTTAAAGCAAAACTGAAAAAAATAAAGATTCTTCCAAAACCACATAATACTGAAATTTCAGATTAAAATAGCCTCTGTTGTGTATTTGTGTGATGCTCATGACTTAGCTCAGTCGGCCTGGCTCTGCCCTACCTTCTCTGGCTGACAGCATGGATAATTTGCTATTTTTGTTACTTTAATATTGGTTGTAAACATTACCTTAAAATCATCTTGATCTCTGTGTGTTTTCTAACTCCCTTACCCGTTGAAGTGGAAAGTAACTATCACCTACCATAGTCCTTGCCTTTGAGGTCCTGACCACATAGGCATCTCCCAGAGTCTCTTGTCAGGTCTTCTTCAGTTTCTGGCTGGTTCATTCAGACTTACTGCTCCAGTTGGCCGATCCCCATGCTTTGCGCTACAGAGGACAAATGCATCAGGGCTGGATGTCCAGGGAGCCCCGACAATCCTGAGCTCAGACTAAGCTCCGGTCCCTCAGCTCTTCTGACTTGGATGGGACATGCTGGCTTGTGTCTCTCTTCTTTAGACCGTGTGGAGCAGGTACACTGAGACCACATGGTGTCAGGCACATGCAAGAATGAATGAATGAATGAATGAATGAATGAATGAACACATAGATGGACAATGGAAAGGCAAATACGCATGATAGAGCAGATGAGCGGATAGAGGGTACACGCCTGCATCAGTTGCTGAAAGAGAAAGAGTGAATTAAAGACTGGGTGAGTGGGTGCATGAACGGACTCAGGATTCCTGCAAGGAGCTCTCAGTGTTACCTGTGGTCTTATCCAGGTGTTCTATTGCTGTGAGCAGACGCCGTGACCAAGGCAACTCTTATAAAGGACAACATTTAACTGGGGCTGGCTTACAGGTTCTGAGGTTCAGTCCATTACCATCATGGCAGGAAACAGGCAGCATCCAGGCAGGCATGGCGCTGGAGAAGGAGCTGAGGAAAGCTCTCCATCTTGCTCCTAAGGCAACCAGGAGAAGACTGTCTTCCAGGAAACTAGGAGAAGGGTCTCAAAGCCCACCCCCAAAAGGACACACTTCCTCCTACAAGGCCATGCCCGCTCCAACAAGGCCACACCTCCTAACAGTGCCACTCCCTGGGCCAAGCATGTTCAAACCACCATACCTGTGAACCGGGAATATGCGTGTCTCTCTGCTCTTGTGGGTTGTCAGCGGATTCGGTCCATGAGGACAGTGAGAGCAGAGACATCGAACATGGGGTTTGGAAGCCCCGTGAGTACTTTGGTAAATGACCACATTGGGACTGCTTGTCAGTAGGCAGATCAGCTTTACTTAGGGTGATTGAAATGATGATTATAAAATTTTTGGGGACTGAGAGTAGGGACATCCAGGATGGGCAAAGGTCACTGGCTGGGGGGTTTAGTGTACCTGTCATACTTTGGGGTCTGGGAGCCATGTGGAAACTGGGGGTCCTGATCTCGAAGCCTTTTGGTGCTAAGGAGCCTTTCCCAAACTGACATACTCCCAATCTTTTCTGATGTTCCTGAGGCTCCGTGAATTTTTATTTATTTACTTATTTATTAAAAGATACCCATGAGTTCAGACAGCAGCTGACACACCTCCACCCTCAGACTATTCCCCTCCACCATCAGACTATTCCTCTCTACCCTCAGACTATACTCCTCCATCCTCAGACTATACCCCCTCCATCCTCAGACTACACCCATCCATCCTCAGACAACACCCTTCCACCCTCAGACTACACCCCCAGGAACTTTGCTCCTGGAGTCCCAGGGATGGCAGAACCCAAACAGTCAATGGTGATGGTGCTTCTGATCTTACCATGAGGACTGTGCAAACCTCTGTGTACTGGAGGTACGGACTGGTTGGCTGATGGAGCTATGGCCCGATGCGCCACTTCAAGGTCCCCATGCATGTGTCTGAGGCAGGCATTGCTCAGTCCTGGCATCTCCAGCCTCCTGGAAGCTTCAGCATCACAGCTTCAGCCAATAGTCTTTCAAAGTCTCCTGACTGGACTTCTGATCCTTCCTCATATGATGTGGTCTCAGCCACTCTCTGGGGACATAGAGGAAGACCTCATGACTCCCTCTTGTATCGTTCATGATTGCAAAATTAAGTACCACATAGGTGCTGTTGCCAAGCTCTGTGTGGATCTTGAGCCCTTGGACTGCACATCAGGTTGACCCTGGGGAAATACTTCTCTAGGGGTATTATGGTTTGTATATGCTCAGCCCAGGGAGTGGCACTATTAGAAGGTATGGCCCTGTTATAGTAGGTGTGTCACTGTGGGTGTGGGCTTTCAGACCCTCATCCTAGCTGCCTGGAAGCCAGTCTTCCACTAGTAGCCTTCAGATGAAGATGTAGAGCTCTCAGCTCCTCCTGCACCATGCCTGCCTGAATGCTGCCATGTTCTTGCCTTGAAGATAATGGACTGAACCTCTGAACCTGTAAGCCAGCCCCAATTAAATGTTGTCCTTTATAAGACTTGCTTTGGTCATGGTGTCTGTTCGCAGCAGTAAAACCCTAACTAAGACAAGCTGCTTTTTTTTTCCAGCAGGAAACCCCTTGAGCCAAATATATTTGCATTTGGCCAACCTGGGGCCTTCCCTGGCACGTCTTGCCCTCTGGGCACCTTTCCTTCTGTGCCAGCACAGGGCATGGGTTCCTCAGCACCTGTTGGCTGCACTGCATGCTTGCCCTTTGATTTGTTGATGTCACATCACAGCCTTGGTGTCTCCATTCTTGAACTGTACTCGGCAAGCAAATCGGTCCATTACCTTTACGCTCAATCAGCTCGAGTTCCCAGGACCCAGGCAGAATGCATCCAGGCTCTTTGCTGGGACATCACAAAACTGATCGTTTAGCTTCGCTGTCCTTTTCTCCTCTGAAACTCGTGAGTCAGGCCTCCACTGTCCCCATTCCCCTCCGTGTTCTTGAACTCCAAGCTCCCACCAGCACGATCCATTGTTGTCTATACTTGAGGGCTTTCCTCGCCCGAAGCTCCACACTCTTGTATGTCCCTCTCAAACCAGCTCCAAAGCCCCAAGAACCTTGTAGTCAAGGTGTCAGGTTCCTGCGTTACTTACTTGTTTTATTCTCTGTCACACCTGACAGCGCGATGCTTGGAAGGAAGGGCTGACTGCAGCCTAGTTTGAAGATACAGTCCACCATGCTGGGAAGGGCAGGGCAGGGCAGCAGAACCTGGAGTGGCTGCCTGCACCACGTCCACCATCCGGAAGCAGAGTGCAGTGGGTGCTGGTACTCAGTTCCCCTTTTCCTCTTTATTCGGTCCGGGATCCCAGCCCATGGAGTGGTTCTACCCGACCCAGAATTAAAATGTGTCTTCCCATCCCAGGTGTCTGATTTAGGGTTTTGTTGCTGCGAAGAGACACCGTGACCACAGCAACTCTTTTAAGGGAACATTTCATTGGGGCTGGCTGACAGCTTCAGAGGTTTAGTCCACTAGCATCATGGTGGGAAGCATGGCGGCACGCCAGAAGACATGTTGCTGGACAGGGAGCTGAGAGTTCTCCATCTGGATCCGCAGGCAGCAGGAAGAGACAGTGAGCCACTAGGCCTGGCTTGAGCTTCTGAAACTTCAAAGCCCGTCCCCCATCAAAAAACACTTAACGAGGAAGAAATGAGTTCTCCCAAAATGTCTTCTTTTGCTTTGACTTGTGATTTTTAAATTTTAAAAATTGATTTATTTATTTTTATTTTGCGAACATAGGTGTTCTTCCTGTGTGTGTGTGTGTGTGTGTGTGTGTGTGTGTGTGTGTGTGTGTGTGTGTGAGGGTGTCATATCCCCTGGAACTGGAGTCACAGACAATTGTGAGCTGCCACGTGGATGCTGGGAATTCAACCTAGGTCTTTTGGAAGAGCAGCCAGTGCTCTTAACCACTGAGCCATCTCTTCAGCTCTCTTTCTTGTGATTTTTAATTAAAGCTAAAAGACATGAAGAGGGAATTGTATATATGCATGAATATATGTCATTATCAATGAATGCATAACCCATATATGTACACGCATGCATGCTATGAGTATATAGGGTTATTATATATCAATTTATGATAAGTTTCAGTTTATGTATGTATACAATGTTTATGCTTATATACGAAACATAAGGTACATGTATAAGATTTAACAATTTGGGTGTGCATTGCACAGTTTTCCAGCGACATTGGTGGCAGCGAGCACACCTCAGAAAGAAGGGAAAGCCCAAGACTCTCTCTCTGCAGAGGGCTCTTCACCATGGCTACAGATCATTCCACAGTTACACATGTTTGCAGGTTACTCTGCTGAGCACAGGACCAGGGGTCCAGGCTCAGGCCTCCAGCGCCCCCCTCATCTGCCTTCCCTGGCCCATTGACTCATGCAGAGGCTTTGGACTGGTAGTTGGTCCCGTCTTCAAGATACTGAAAAAAGACAAACCTTAGAACCAGCTGCCATGTTTACTTCTGGGCAGTCTGTCCTGTGAATCAAAAGTCTCTGGACCTGTATTTGGAGTTAATCAGTTATTGCCAAGACACTGAGAGTCCATCCCAAAGTTGCTTAAGAGAGGACTTTAAAACAGCGATACTCAATGCTGAAGACCAGAGGTAGGACGGGCTCCTCTCCACACTGTGAAACCTACAGAGGAGTAGTGTGTGTGTGTGTGTGTGTGTGTGTGTGTGTGTGTGTGTGTGTGTTGTGTGTATGTGTGTGTGTGTATGTGTGTGTTTGTGTATGAGTGCAAGAGTGTATGCCTGCATGTGTGTGAGCATGTATGTGCATATGTGACAGTGTGTGCATGACTCTGCATGTATGGTGTCATGTGTGCATGCATGTGTGTACGTATGCGTATGTACACGTGTGCATTAAAAAATCCATAAAAAACGCTCAGCTACTCAATTTGGCAATTCCATTCTTGCAAACTGGACTAAGAAAATAATCAGGAAATGAAAACAGGTTGCTAGCAACATACATTAATCATGGCAGCCTTTGATTTTCTAAAAAAAAAAAAAATAAATAAATTCCCAACACTACAAAACATGATGAAGTGAATTACAGAATGTCTAGACAGTGAAATATTGGCACAACCATCAAGCCTGGTGTGCACAAACACATTGTCATAGGGAAATGACAGTACTGTGGAGCTCCCTTGTATTACCTGCTTCAGGGTTTCACGTTACTCTGGGGACTGGGAAGCCCACTGGTAGTCGTGTGCCTGGCGCTCACAGCACAGCAGACCCTAACCGGAACACATCTCGTGATGAGCGCTCTCGCTCCGGGAACGGCCTGGGTCTCTGGGGAAGCATCGCTGATGTCATCTGAACAACGCGGAGGGACCTTTTCCACAGAGATGACATCGACTGCTTCCTGAATACATTTTGTTTTAAATGAGCCTAGAGCCTGAGCATGTGTCTCAGTTGGCACAGCCCTTCTTGCCCAGGGTTCCTGAAGCCTTCAGTTGAATTCCCAGCACCTTATGCACCAGCTGTGGTGGCACACTCCTGTAATTTCAGCATTTGGGAGGGTGCAGGCTGGAGGTCAGGAGTTCAAGGCCGTCCTGGGCTACATATTCAGTTTGAGGCTAGCCTGTGTCCATGAGATCCTTTTAACAATATTAAGCAAAAGGGGGAGGTCTGGCGAAATGGCTGAGGAGTTAAGAGTAGGAACTGTTCTTGCAGAGGACCCAAGTTTGGGTCTGAACTCCAGTTCCAGGGGATCCAATATATGTGGTCTCTGTAGGCACTTACATGCACATGTGTGTGACCACACAGACATTACACACACTCACACACACACACACACTCACATCCACACATGCACAGACACAGACACATGCACAGACACAGACACATGCACAGACACATACACACACAGGTAAAAATATTTTTAATCTTTTTGAGAATAAAAGCAGGGCCCAGCTGCCAGTGGGCGACGCATGCTAACTGCCACGGTTGCTTTCACATCTAAGCCCACACTCATTTGCTTGAGGTGGCAGTCACCACACATGGCTTATAACCTGTTACTCTCCATGCACCTGGATGCTGGCACGTTTTCTGCCACCCGATTGGCTCTGACAATGAAAACAGTAGCTTTGTGAGTGGAGCCTCACTCTCCAGTCGCTTCTGTCTGTCCCTCTAAGGCCCGTGCTGCTGAGATACTCACCCGAAGACAACAGAATGAACACTTCTTTCCAAATCCATATCTGGAAAGACAACAGGGCCTCTGACAGGGACGTTTCCACACATGGCTCTCTAGGATGTCCAGGAGGACATGCGGAATCAGCTGTCCCCGGGGGATACCCACTTCACTAGCGCACACTTCTCCACAGGGCTGGAGAGATGCCAGAGCCCATTCTGAAGCTTGAGCCCAGGGCCCTCAGATGCCCTTGCCTCTCCCTGCTCCGAGGCCCTGTGGTGCAGAAAGCCTTCATCCAGGAGTGCTGGAAACTGAACGTGACTTGTAGGGGTGGAGACCTTAAAATAATAAAAGACCTGAGGCCTGTGGGGTGGGTCAGCAGGGATGGCGATTGTTGAGTTCCATTTCCTGAGCCCATGTAAAGGTAGGAGGTGAAAACTGACTCCACAACATTGTTCCCCTGACTTCTAGACTCACACTATGGTACATCCCCCCAAACACACCATGCACATACATACACACCATGCATATGCACATATCATGCACATACATACACACCATGCATACATACATACCATGCACATATATACACACATACACACATACACCATACACACCATGCATATACACATACCATGCACACACAGACACACACATACCATGCACACACACACATATACCATACTTACACACATACCATGCACACACGCACACACACACCACGCACACAGACACACCATGCACACACACATATACCATGCTTACACACATACCATGCACACATGCACACACACACACACACCATGCACACAGACACACCATGCACACACACATATGCCATGCTTACACATATACCATGCTTACACACATACCATGCATATATGCACACACACACACACACACACACCATGCACACAGACACACCATGCACACACACATATGCCATGCTTACACATATACCATGCACACACACACACCATGCACACACATAAACCATGCACATACACATACCATACATACACATATACCATGCACATATATACACACCATGCATACACACACATACCACGCATACACACATACCATGCACATACACACACTATGCACACACACACACCATACACATACACACAAGCACACCATGCACACACACACACCTACCATACATACACACATACACACACACACACACCATGCCTACATATACACCATGCACATACACATACACCATGCACACACACATACACAATGCACATAAACACACCATGCATACACACACACCATACACACACATACACACATACCATGCACATACACACACTATGCACACACACACACCATACACATACACACAAGCACACCATGCACACACACACACCTACCATACATACACACATACACACACACACACATACCATGCCTACATATACACCATGCACACACACATACACCATGCACACACACATACACCATGCACACACACATACACAATGCACATAAACACACCATGCATACACACACACCATACACACACATACACACACACCATGCACATACACATACCATGGACACACATACACATACACATATACCATGCACATACACACACACCATGCACACACACACACACACACACACACACCATGCACACACATACACATACACATATACCATGCACATACACACACACCATGCATACACACACACACCATGCACACACATACACATATACCATGCACATACACACACACCATGCACATACACACACTATGCACACACACATACACCATACACATACACAGAAGCACACCATGCACACACACACACACACACACACACCTACCATACATACACACATACATATACACACCATGCCTACATATACACCAGGCACACACACATGCACACACACATACACCATGCACATAAACACACCATGCATACACACACACCATGCACACACATATACACACATACCATGCACATACACACACCATGCACACACATACACATACACACATACCATGCACATACACACACGCCATGCACACACACACTATACCTATACACACAAGCACACGATGCACACATACACACATGCCATGCATGCACACATACCATACACGCACACACACATACACACCATGCACACACACATAAACCATGCACATACACACAGCATGCATACACACACACCATGCACATACATACACACATACATACCATGCACATACACACACACCATACATATACACACAAGCACATCATGCACACACAAATGCCATGCATACACACATACCATACATACACACACACACACACCATGCACATACACACAATCACCACAACAGTAAATAAATAAATAATGCAAAGGCTTATCTGGAGAGGTTCCTGCTGGAGGCATAGGCTTGGGATGGCCACAGAGCTGGCACCAGCTGACCCTACTTGACCCTGCTGCACCTGAGGCCGACATGTCCTCAGGCCCTGCTGACTGTCCCAGGGTCAGAGGCTCCCAGGCCACATGGCTAGGTTGCTCAAGAGTGATTGGAAACAGAGCAGTATTTAAATCTTTCCAAGTTTTAAATGTGGGTCATTTCTTCAAAACACAGACACACTAGGAGGTGGAAATAAAAGCCTGCGAGATGGCAGTGTGCCCGCGGCTGGAACTGCACATGATTATGCCCCTGCCCGCCTGTCTAGTTAGGAGGAGACAGGGGCCACCGGGACAAGGCATTATGGTAATGGCCTCTTTGCTTAACATCGGCTGGCCAAGCTGCGCTTTAGGCACAAATGAGACAAATTAAGGGCACTCAGCTGAGAAGAACACAGGATTTTTCTCCCTGTTAAGGAGCTGAGAGAGAGGGAGAGAGAGAATCATTAATTGCTCAGGGCTACTGGAAGGAAGGGGGAGGCCCCCAAACGCAGGAGGTGCCCAGAGCCTATGACCTCATTCTGTCCCTATCTTTGCCTTTGCTGTTGCGTCTGGGGAATAAGAACCCTGCTTTCTCCAGCTCCACAGAACAGAAACAAGACCAAGGTGCGTGGGAGGTGGGATTAGCAAAATCAACAACAATAATAATATTCACATATTTAATGTGTTTATTTGTTTGTTTGTTTTATTGTCTTTTGGATAGCCAAGATTGCAGACCCAGGTTCTCATTGGTGTGTGTGCTGGGCCAGTCCTTTCACCAGTGCACACCTATTGATGTCATGGGCCGTTTGCCTTATCTTGCATACAATGGTACAGTCTTTGGACAGTGTGGGACTGGTTGCATACTCAACACCCCCCATCTGGAAGTCTCCGCCCTGGGCTAACCAAGGTAGCCAGCCACTCAACAAAGCATATTTGGAAGGCCTTGATGGGCTGTAGTGGGTTGTAAGCTAAGCCTCGTGGGACGTGGGCATTTTGGAGCTAAGACAAAGCTCAGAGTGTCTTCAAGACTCTGACTCCAAGGGAGGACAAGGTCTGGCCACCGACAAGAGAGTCCAGGCTGCTGCTGTCTGTCCTCCACAGCCTCTCCGCTCAGTGTGTGGACCCCAGGCCAGCTGTATGGCGCCCCTCTAGAGCTTGTCGGACATGCTGTGACCCACTGGGTTTGACCCTGAGCTCTGAGAAGCTGTCTCCGAGAAGCATGGCACCCCAAGGCTTGGAGGCACTGCCTGTATGTCTTCCTGGCTCACCAGGAACAAAATGGGGCTCCACAGAAGTCGGGGCACTGAGTAGGCGGAGCCTGACTCTGCTTCCTGTCTCTCTGGGAGCTAAGGTCTTGAACCCACAGCAGGTGTGAGTGTGCTCTGTCTACCACAACACAAACAAATGCCCCACCCTTTAGGGTTCTGTATGCCTTGACATGGCGAGTTTCTGAGGACCAGGGATGTACATTTCTCAGAACCTGCACCAGACTGTAGGTAGCTTGCTGTTCATGAGAGTCCTGTGGGCTACAAGCAGCAGAAGCCCCACTTAGCACTGACACCTCGAACAAATGAAGCACATTGTTTTCTCAGATTACTGAACCCAGAGCTGGGCCTGTTTGGCCGGGGCCCGGGTTGCCAACACTAGCGGGACAGATGCAGGCGTCTTCACAGTTCTATGCTTTCCCTCCTGTTGTTGGCCTCATGAACCGGAAGCAAGCTGCCAGTGTTCTCCTGATACGAAGGCCAAGAATACGACCTTGTTCAGGAGAGCAAAATCTTTCTCACCAACTGCCCATGACTTCTACCTGAATCTCCTCTATGGCCACCAGAGAGGAACGTGGGGAGTTTAGACTGCAAGTGGTCCTGTGCCTTGAGGTAAAGAGGTTGGGAAAGGAGAAGCCAGGTCTGCGCGATGCCCGGGTGGGTTCAGGCAGGTCTTTGCCTGGCAGTCCTTCCTCTCCCTGGGTTTAACTGGAGGCTTATACTTCAAACCCTCTCTTAAGAAGAAAAACCTTAAAGGCAGTCAACACGGTGGGCACCAGGACCCAGTGCAATACAGAAAATATGATATAGGTAGCAGTTTTCTTTACTAAGTTGGAAAGAGTGGGTGTCCTTATTTGAAGGCTTGAACCCGAGTCCTATGTCCCCAAGTACTATAGCTTGAGTCTGAGAACCCCCCTACAGGCTCACGAATGTGTCCACCTCTATAAACCCAGTGTGCATGCGTGCGTGGTGGCTATGTGTGTGTGTGTCTCTGTGTGTGTCTGTGTGTCTGTGTGTAGGGTGTACATGTGTGTAGGGAGTGTTTGTGTATGTGTCTGTGTATCTGCCTGGAGCTGTGCATATGTGTAGGCTGTGTGTCTATGTGTATAGGATGTCCATGTATGTAGTGTGTGTATATGTATGTGTGTATAGACTGTGTGTGTGTCTCTGTGTGTGTGTGTGTCTGTGTGGGATATGTATGTGTATAGGGTGTATGTTTGCGTGCTATGTGTATAGGTGTGCTTTCTGGTTCTTGGCTATGTGTGTGCAGGTATGGGTGTGGGTGTATGTTACATGCTTGCACATTTAGAGACCAGACATTCACCTCAAGTCTTGTTCCTCAGGAGCTGTCCATCCACCTTGGTCTTTGAGACTAGACTGATTAGACTAGGCTAGGCTGCTGAGCCCGGCAGATTCTCCTATCTCAGCCCCCAAGTACGATGATTGCAGATATGCATTGATGTTCTGGGCTCTTTACACAGGTGCTGGGATCCGAACTCAGGTCCACATGCTTGATACAGCAAACACCTCCCGAGCCTATCTTCAATTTGGAACAAGATTTTATAGAACAAGGGCAAAGCCACAGCAAATGATTCAACACAAATCTGACCTTTCAGTTCTGTGGAGTGGCTTTTAGAACATCACCAGAAGCGGCTAGAGGCAGGCAAACCCACCGGCTCCCATAAAGCCAGCCACATAAAAGAATAGCGCAAAGTCAAACTCGGGGTCTTGGGCCTGCAAAGAAGCGTGGGCAGGACCAAGTCACTCTCGGTTCGTGGAACATGAGGGCACCAAGTGATTCAGACAAACCTGTTGATGGGAGGACCATATGATGGCCATTAAGTCTCTTGGCCTCTGGAAATGACAAGTGACGGTGATCAAGGTGAGGGATGCAGCCAAAAGCAAGAGACCCAGAAAGCTCCCTGGAGATGCTGGGGGAGACTTGGATCATTTCACAAGTCAACTTCAGGTCCATGGCTCCACAGAAGGCGCAGGGTCTCCCTAGGAACTGATTGGGGTGGTGATGCTGACACAGACCCTGGATTTGAGACGGTAGGATGGAAATCTGAGCTAGGCAGGAGGAAGAAGTGGTCTATCCCTATTAGAATATTAGAGGCCACAGGGACCTCGTGTGTCTCAGTCCTACGAGATACATCTGGTGAAGTCGTGAAGTGAGCTTTAGGGATATGTGACTCTGGGCCTCTGTGGCCCTCTGTGACCCTCTGTCTCCCAAAGGGTACAGCGATGGAAGTGTTTCAGGTGGGCAGGAGACCTGGGAACAGCAGAAATGGATTTAGAACCACCAGCAAATGACTCAGGATTACTGTAACCAACTGTGCCCAGTCCTCATGGGGCCAGGCAGGGTTGCCTGAGGCCCAGTTACCCAGCCGCTCCAAAGCCATGAGGCAGAGTAGCCAAAGGGCAAATCGAAACATACAATGCCCAGCTAAAACTGAACTTCAGGGAACAATCAGTGAGTATTTTGGTGTTACTAACACCCCAAGGATCCATGAGTCATCCTGCACTATCCATGAGTCATCCTGCACTATCCACGAGTCAGCCTGCACTATCCGAGAGCCAGCCTGCACTAAAATCACTCATTCCTCACTTGAGAGTTTAAGTCTAATTAGTTTAAGTCTGAATTCTGTCTGGCAGCTGTGTGTGACAGGTGGCCTCTGTCGTCGGCAAGGTGGAGAACCCTGCGGCAGAGGGAGGGCGGAGCAGAGTGTTCATCGGGAGCTAAAGGGATCCAGATCTGGTGAGTCTAAACTGAACCACCAAATGGATGAAATCAGGTCTGAAATGCAAACAAACACCGCCTAATGTAGGCAAGCCAGTAGAAGGAAGTCCCAAAGCCATCAGGTAGACCCATCCCCCGACTCAGCCCTCTTCTCTAGTTAAAGGATGCTCTCTGACAGGGGGCCCATGCCATGGCAAGGCTCAGGGAGACACATGAACTGCAGGGGCAATTGAGGTTGATGAGCTTCTGAAGGACATGCGTCTGCCTGGACAGACCACAGACATCTCTCGTATGTATCTGGAAGCTCATATGACCAGGAAGTTCTGCTAACCATCTCTCACAGACAGTCACAGCAGTGACGCCCAGCACTGGGGCTTCAGCCCTGCATCTCTGGTCGGGCTCAGGTGTGTCCCCAGTCTAAGTTTGCCCATCCATGGAATGGGGTCTCCACAGGGCCAGCCTCTCAGAACTCTAGTGAGTGACTCCAGATAGCACCAGAAAGTGTGGCCCTGTGTGGAACACGTATAAATACCCAAAAAGCATGAGATGTTTTATCTTAAAACTCAAGGAAGACTGAGAGAGCGCTCAGGGGTAGGTTGGTTGTTTGCCTGGCACGCAAGAGGTTTGATACTCAGTACCACCAAGAAGTCAGAGAGACTGGAAGAAAAGATCTACGGGTACTTCCACATGGTGGACCCCATCCTCCAGCCCCCTGCTGACTCTGGGACCATCGCAGACCCGGCTGTGACTGCTAAGGCTCTTTTCTCATGCTCCCCAGAGGGGCCCCGCTGAGCCCCATAGCTAGCCTCTCCTCATTCATAAACCAGTAGCCATGCAGAGCCAGAGGCCAAAGGCCTTTTCAGTCTGAAGCGGGGCCTGAAGGAAGATGGCTGTCTCTCTGATGAGTCTACACACATCACCGCTAACGACCCTGGACTGTCCTGCCCGCCCAGCAGGCCTGTGCTTCCGAGGTCAGCCGGCGGTTAATGAGACCGCCACCCTTAATTAATCCAACAGGCGAAGCCTCTTCACTTCCAGTCAGCCTGTCAGCAGCTGGGGTGGGGGTGGGGGTGTTGCTACAGAGTGGCTTCCTGTCTCCTTTCAACAGCTTGCTGTCTGTGGTTTCCCCCGGGGTCAGCCCAGGCACCTGAAGGGCATCTTCTGGGTTTGAGGAGCGTTGGGTTTTCACAGACACATTTTCTGTGTCAGACGGCTCACCCAGGAAGCCGATCAATTGAGATCTGAGATCCATCCACTCTGGGCTTCTAAATCCCTAGGAGATGAGGCAGGTAGACCTACCCCAAACCCACAGGAGCTAGAAACTCTGTGTGTGTGTGTGTGTGTGTGTGTGTGTGTGTGTGTGTGTGTGTGTGTGTGAGAGAGAGAGAGAGAGAGAGAGAGAGAGAGAGAGAGAGAGAGAGAGAATGCATGTGTATGTGCATGCGTGTGTTACAAGTTTGTGTGTGTGCATGCATGCATATTTGTGTTTGTATATGTTTGTGGGCACATGTGTGTGTGCACATGTGTATGCATGTGTGTAGTCTCTTCTAGTTCATTTTTCAGATCCAAAAGCTACCTCAGGGCCTTTGTACCTGCCGTTGACCTCTGCAGTTCATGAGGCAGATCTTAGCACCCTTATTAGATAAAAATGAAATTCTGGCCCCAGAAACAACATGGCCTGCAAACTGGTAATGGAGTTGTGTGCGAATGTTCCCTCTAATGCCAAGCTTGAGTCTGTCCAAGCGGTCACAGGTTCAGACAGCACCTGCTAGCGCCAAGCCCCAGGGCAGAAAGGTACTACCAATGGGGCTCAACCTAGGCGGAAGGCAGGTTGGGTTGAGTGGGCACAGGCTTCGCAGAGTAGCCTGGCGGCATCAGCAACATTATACTGGGTCTCTTCGGTCCCATCAGTAAAAGGGTTAAAAATTATCTTCTCTGTGGACTCTCTGCCCCTCGAGGGTTAGTCACAAGAGAGACTAGAACCAGGTGTGACCTAGCGTTAAGGCGTGGTGACCCAGCACTGATTCTAGCTGCGCTCGGTCCTATGGATCACAGCAGCCCCCACACAGCTCCTTCCTCCCAGGCGAGTCCCAGGGCGGTGCCCAGCAGTTCAACAGCCATGCAGGGCACACAGCACCCCCTGAGCCTTGGGTCTGTGATATGGTGTGTGTACCCTTTGTGTCTCTTCTCTCCACCTTGGCTCTCTCCATTTGGTTCTCAAAGACCATGAGAAGGAACCACGGTTCAAGTTCAAACGTAATCTGGTCCTAATCCCAGCCTGGACTGGCTTTCCTTGCGGGCTTGTAGGATGCCAGGCGGTGACTTCTGGCTGCCACCCCTCCTGCCTTTCTATAGATGTCAGAACAGGGAGCTGCCCTAGAGATGCTCTAAGACAGAGGACCACTTGCTCTGGTGGCTGGAGGGAGAAGATGGAGCAGTTGGGCTGGGTATAAGCACCAGGCAGGAGGCTGCATTGCTTGGGGGTTCCCTGAACCCCCAAGAAAATCAGACCAAGCATGTCTGATTTTCATGCTTCAGTTTCCCACACAGGGCACCGTGAAGGGGTCAGTTGCACCCCACCTTCACCCCAGTTTCTATAAGAAGCACTTAGAGGTCCAATCTTTGGGGAAGATGCTTCTGCGCTGGGGTTATAAATTTACAACCTGTTTTCTGCCATTTCCAAACCAGGTGGCTCCAGAGATGGCCCAGGAGCCTCATGTACTTCCACGGAAAAACGGGGAGACTAATAACAGCCGGGGTGATTTGCATGGCTGAGAGGCAAGCTGAGGCCAGCCCTGAGTCTCCCACCACCTAAGGCGGAAGCATCCCTCAGCTCTTGGCCCAGCCCTTCCAGGATACCATGTTCTGTCAAGGGCAAATTCCCATTGTGTCTGGAACATCTTATGGGTGCAAAGCCACCCTTAGGTAAGTGTCCTCTTAAAATGCAGTGTGCTACAGAGAGAGCAGAAGGCACAAACACAGCCTAGCCTCACACTCACTGCAGGATAGAAGGTGAATGTATGGATTTCATCCCCTCCCTCCCTCCGTGCATGTGTGTGTGTTCATGTGCGTGTGCGTGTGCGTGTGTGTGTGTGTGTGTGTGTGTATGTGTGTGCATGTGTGTGTTCATGTGCATGTGCATATGAGTGTGTGTGTGTATGTGTGTGCATGTGTGTGTTCATGTGCATATGAGTGTGTGTGTGTGTGTATGTGTGTGCATGTGTGTGTTCATGTGCATGTGCATACGTGTGTGTGTGTGTGTATGTGTGTGTGTACACACCCGTGCAAGCATGCACATACAGAGGCTGGGGGCAGCCTCATGTTTTCTTCAATTCCTCTCAATCTTATATTTTTGTTACAGAGCTTTCCACCGAATCTTCAGCTAGGCATCTTGACTATTCCATGAGCTCCAGGGACTAGGCCTACGTAAAGGTTTGAACAAGATGTTCACCACAGTCTTACGTATTGCATTCTTGGTCCCCAGTTGGTGGTCTGGGGAGGCCTAGGGTGTACCCAGCCTTGCTTGCTAGAGGATGTTGCTGGGGGTGGGCCTTAGGGTTTTGAAGCCGTGCACCATTCCAGGCTCCCCCACTCTGCGTGTGCTTGTGGTTCAGACGGGAGCTCTCAGCTCGCTGCTCCAGACGCCATCTGCTGCTGCCTCTGCAGCTCCGCTGCGGTGGTGATAGACTCTTGTCCCTCTGGAACCAGAGGCTTAAACAAACCCTTCCTTCTCTAAGTCGCCTCGGCCATCTTATTACAGCAGTAGAACAGTGACTCAGACGGCCTCTCTCCGAGGCCCCTGTGCCCCATGCTGGAGTTGCTGGTGTGTGCCCCTGTGCCTTTCCTAAGGCGCTGAGACTCTGAATTCACACTTACACAGCAAAACTTCACCTACTCAGCCACGTCCCCAGCTCCTGTGTATTTTAACATTTTTATAGCACACTATTGGAAGTGCAGCCTGACCCAGCCTCCTCGACACCCCTCCCCCACACCACCTGGGATCAGGGATATCGTGCCACCACCTTGCCTTTCCCCAAAACCTTTCTGCAAATGACCAGTTTACAAACCATCATTACTGTCAGGCATCCAGACACAAGCCACTTTCCAAGGACAAGTCTTCCAAGGTAGCTAGCAAGGGGATTCTTTCTGCTTCTACCACAGGGTCTTGTGTAGCCCAGACTGGCCTCCAACTCATTATGAAGCCAAGGGTGACTTTGAACTTGTGATTCTTCTGCTTCTTAGCTACTGGAAATGCAGGCAGGTGCCAGCACCCCTAGTTTATGTGGTATTGGGGCTCAAACCAGGGCTAACATAGGTAACAATCTACCTGCCGAGTGATGTCCTCCAAACTGAGTTTTAAAACTTTATTGTCTTGTCATTGTCATCGTCGTCATCTTCGTCATCATCATCATCATTATAATCATCATTGTCATTGTCATCAATCACCAATCATCATCATCACCACCACCACCACCATCATCATCATCACCACCACTACCATCATCATCATCATCATCATCAATATCAGCATGTGATGTATGAGTGCCTGCATCTATACTGTACATGTGGAGGTCAGAGCTGCTGCCCTCTCTCTTCCTTCATGAGGATCCTGAGGGCTGGCACAGCGAGTCTGTCCACCTGGTGAACTACCTCTCAGGCCCTAGATCTTCATCTCTTTAACGCGGAACAAGGTGGGTGGAGGGAGGGTGCGTGCTGAGGAGTATCTTGGAAACTGAAGTTCTGGCTTTCAGAGACTTCTGGAGCTACCTATTGGCCTGGCCACACTTTCTTGCTGAGGGGTCTCTTTGCAGCCACTACAAACCTCAGTTCTTAGTTCCTATTTCTCTCTCTCTCTCTCTCTCTCTCTCTCTCTCTCTCTCTCTCTGTCTCTCTCTCTCTCTGTCTCTCTCTCCCCTCTCTCTATTTCTCTCTCTCTCCTCTCTCTCTCTCTCTCTCTCTCTCTCTCTCTCTCTCTCTCTCTCTCTCTCTCTCTTTTGGTTTTTCAAGACAGGGTTTCTCCATGTAGCCCTGGCTGTCCTGGAACTCACTCTGTAGACCAGGCTGGCCTCGAACTCAGAAATCCACCTGTCTCTGCCTCCCAAGTGCTGGGATTAAAGGCGTGCGCCACCACAGCCCGGCAGTTCCTATTTTCTAAGCCCAAATGATTTATCCAAGCCAGCGATGGACCCTGACCCGCCGTGCTGATTTTAGCACGACTCACATAGACAGTCCTGGCTTGAATCACACTTGCTTTGTCATTGGCCCCCTCAGGCCCTCAGTTCTCCCATCTATGTAAACTTGGAACAAGCACGGACGAGACACCAGGGAACTCACAGGGAGATTTTACCACAGGGGCAGTGAGGCTACTGTGGGGAGCTGAGTAGCGTTTCTGAACCTTGGCTTCCCCACCTGTGAGTGTAAGAGGAGACTGGGTTGACTGTTGTGTGATCCAGGGCTTCCTGCTAAGGCTGCTTCCTGCAGCGGGGAAACCGACCATTCCAGGGAAATTGTTCATAGAAGCCTCCGGCTCCTTGGAAGAAGGTTACAGGAAAGGTTGTATTTAAGACGCACAAGGCCGCCCAGTGCTAGTTTTGCTGCAGAAAAGCCACTTGCCTCAGGCTAAAAATGTGCAAAATACTGTGAAGTATGCAAAAGAAACAGCCACAGGACGCGGCTGAAATGCCTGTGATCAGGCCCCTTGGCCCTGGTAGGTCAGATCCCTGGCCACGGTGACCCTGATCCTTGGTGCACACCGCCACCAGTCGTGGTGGCCGCTGTTCCCAGATGACCTACATTTCTCCAGCAGCAGCTGGGGCAGACACGCTGGGGTAATTAGCAGCCGTGTACACGCGCACGCACAGACAGCCGGGTCAGCCCGGCAATGGCTGGCACACTGGCTGTCTAGACAGGGTAGGAGCTCAGTGGCTTCCTGCCATGAAGAGAACCACAGCCAAGATCATGGAGGTGGGGGAGGAAGGGAAACTGTCCCCAAGATGGGCTGTGGCTGGCCTTCTTTCTCAGTGTAGAAGGAGTGCAAAACAGTGGTCAGGAAGTCACCAGACCAGGAGACCAGAGGACCAGGGGACCAGGGGACCAGGGACCACACAGAATGGCTATGTCTTATTGTATATCGCAATGTTTTCCAAGGGACAATAAGCACTCAGCAGGGTCTGCAGAGGCAGGGCCAGGCAGTGCGATGGACAGTCATGGCACAGAGCCAGTCTGTGGGTGTGTGGTGTCTCTCACAAAATATCAAGTTTTAAAAGGAGCGAGAGATTCAAGGTGGCCCATTCTCAGGGGTGACCTCGGGGTCTGTAAGGGCTGTGCGGGAGCACACTGGGTGCTTAGGCTGTGTCTCCCGACCTGGTCACAGGAGGCTCACAGCTCACCTCCGCTCACAGATGCTCAGGGTACGTCTCCAGACGGCGTGTGAGCTAATGTCAAGTTCACCAAGCCAAAGCCTTGGACAGGAGTCCTGACATCAAGGTGTCAGGGTCCTCCTTGGACTGATCTCACACCCACAGCCACTGTTTCTCAAAAGTTAATCACACTAGGGTCACCCCCAGGACCTGGATCTGCCCGTACCATGATTTATTTAGGATGCCTCTTTACTCAAAGCACGCAGAAGGATGGGGCCGGGGTGGGGTGGGAGTGGGGGACAAAAATCAACAAAACAAAACTAAAAACCCTCCCCCTCCTGAGTTACAGCTGGGGCTCGAAAACCAAAAATGGAAGGTGACCCTATGGTAAAAAGAAACATTTAAAAGTTTTAAAATGGCTCCTGTGTCTCCTTAAATCTTCTAGCTAGTGAGGTGGGAAGCCAGCGTCAAGCATCAACCGCCCAACACTGCCTTTGTTCTGATGCTTGGCTTACAATGTGAAGAAGCTTTGGTTTAGAGGGGACCCCATTTCTCCAGGGTCAGTTCCAGTAGCCAGGAGCACAGCTGCTTCCCAGATCTTTTACTTAACATTTCTCTCACCGCAAGCAGGAATTCAGGGGCCGTTTGGGGTGGGGAAGGCGTGGCTGGTGAGACCGTGAGCTTTTTTGCAGAGGCAGTGGACACGCTCGAGGTTGCTTGTATACATCTCAGTGGGTCAGGAAGCAGACGGGAATGGACGCTGGGGCTTAGCTGGCTTTCTGTCTCCTTTTGTTCCGTGTGGAGCATCTGGGCACGACTTTCCAGGCCACCAAGTGTCTCTACTGAACCAGCTTAGGGTGCCTGGTTCTTCCCGTGTAAGTACCAGTCCTCTGGACTCTCTTGCTGAAGGAATGCACTCCCTACTCCTTTAGAAGCATTAACAAAGTTCACCATGGAAGCACGAGGAACTTCCTCTAAACTGTAAGAGGGTTCAGGCCACCCCACTGTCACCAACTCCTGCCTTGGAATTTTGTGACTGTCCCAGCCACTCAGATGTTTCTTCTCCCTGCCCCCACTCCCCTGAGACAGGGTTTCTCTGTGCAGCTCTGACTGTCCACCTGTCTCTGCTTCCCAAATGCTGGCATTAAAGGTATGTGCCACCACCAGCCAGCCTGCTTCTTAAGTGGGTCAGAGCTCAGATCTGCCTGCTGCTTTGGTGACGAGCGAGCATAAGAATTTCATGAGCCAAATACATTTTCCAAATTTCAGAACTATGAAAAGCTCTACTGGGGTAATGCCCCTGCTGCCACCAGAGCACAGAATAAACCGGGAGTCATTTTGTAGCACTGCAGAATGCTGCCATGACGGTTCCCTCCCTGTGTTTCTAACCCTTAATATGAAGCGACAATATCAGTAAGTTCTGGCTGAATTACTGCTGGGACAAGCCTGAAACCTGAGTCAGAGGAGGAGGAGGAAGAGGAAGAGAAGAAAGGGAGAAGAGTCCGAAGGAGACACTCCTGCCGTACGAAGGTCCGACCCAGTCTATGGACCATTTCCCAGCTAACTGGAAGTTGCCACCTGAAACAGGTGGTTGGTTCCCTGAAGTCTGTCTTTCCCAAGGAGCTAATAGGGTATGTCCACCCTAGCCTAATGTAACAACACATGGCTTTCCAGATTACCAATCAGAAAAATGAAGGGGCTTGACTGACAAGGCATGGCTGCCCCTCAGCCTCTCAAAGCCTCTTCAAGCCTATTCCCCAATGCCAGGAAGTTCCTAGTGGTGGCCCAGAGGGTAAGGACTATAAGAGGCTTTGGCTGAGGTTGTGTGTGTGTGTGTGTGTGTGTGTGTGTGTGTGTGTAGGGGGGCGTAGCCTGGGCTCCCACCTGCAGAGGATATCTTAGGTGGGAGGTTGATACCCTTTGGTGCGAGCTTGGATGCCACAGAGCCCAGGCGTACCCTGGAGTTCCAGGCACCACCGCTGAGCTTCTTGACCCTTACATTTCCTGCACATCTTTAAATCCACTCACAGACATTAGCGATGGATGGTGTTGAACGCTGAGGTTACCTTGTGAGTGGCACAGGTTACACCAACAGTGAAGCTCCCTAGAAGGTCTGAGGGGGGAGGCCTCGGCTAAGGCTTAGTGTGTTTCCATAACTGGTGCAGGCCCTTGTAGTGTAAGCATAGGCAGGGATCTGATGCCCTCTTCTGGTCACTTCAGGTAGCCACACAGACATGCATTCATACACATGCACACACACACACATGAATTTTAAAAATAAAATATTATCATCTTTATTCATAATAGCCAGAAACTGGAAACAACCTAGATGTCCCTCAATCAAAGGATGGATAAAGAAAGAAAATGTGGTTCATTGACACCGTGGAATACTACTCAGCTGTTAAAAGCAACGGCAACATGAACTTTGCATGCAAGTGGTTGGAACTAGAAAAGATCATCCTGAGATATAACCAGACCCAGGAAGGCAAACGTGGCATGTACTCTCCTCTGAGTGGACATTAACCCCAAAGCACAGGATAACTGTGCAGCACACCACAGACCCAAAGACACCAAGTGACAAAGAGGGCCCAGTGGAGGATGCTTGCATCTCACTGAGAAGAGGAAATAGAATAGGCATTGTGGGTGGACAGGGAGGGGGAGGGGGACTGGACAGGAGCGGGGACAGGAACAGGAGCGATCAAGTCGGGGAGGATGGATGGAGAGAATACTGGAAGAGACGACAGGAAATGGAGGGCAGGGGACATCTCTGGACGAGTTAGAAACCTAGGGCAGTGGGAACTCCTGGGACTCTATGAGGGTGACCCTAGCTAAAATTCCTAGCAATGATGGATACAGAGCCTGAATCGGTCATCTCCTGTAACCAGGGATTGAAACACTAACCCAGACACAAGATGCCCCACCTACAATTTGCCCTGCCTACAAGATGGACTGGAGTGAAGATGGAACAGAAAGGGAGGAAGGAAGTGGCCAGTCGTGGCTGGTCCAGCTTGAGACCCATGCTGTGAGCGAGAGCGAGCCCACCTCAGACCCTGCTTCTGATGACGGTGCTCTGCTGGGCTTGCAGACAGAGCCTAGCACAGATGACATCAGAGAGGCTTCACCTGCAACTGATGGGAGCAGACGCAGAGCCCCACAGCCAAACAATGGGCAGAGCTTGGGGAGTCCTGTGGAAGAGGGGGAGGAAGGAAGGTAGGAGCCAGAAGGGTCAGGGACACCACAAGAAACCCTGCAGAACCAACTAACCTGGGTACACGGGGGATCATGGAGGCTGAACTGCCAACCAGGGAGCCTGCATGGAGACGGACCCATCTCTAGCAGTTGTGTAGCTTGGCCTTCGTATGGGATGGTGGGGGGATGGAAGGATAGGGAGAGGACTGGGAGGGGAGAAGGGAGGGGAAATAATAAATAAATTAATTAAAATGTATATTTACTTATACATATATATGACTTCGTGTGTATGTATGTGCGTCCGTGTGGTACCTTTATATTATGACCCACACCACCATTGTGATTCAGTGATAGCTATTAATATTATGGTATGTTTCCATCCAGTTATTTTTCCTTTGAAAAACAGATCAATAAAACAAGAATTTAAGGAAATGATCATCACCATTTAATAATGCATTTGAACTTTGATGAGATACTTTCCACATAATACAATGTCCGTGACTGAGTAATGTGCTGGAGACTGTGTCAGGATCTATTTATCAAACTTTCTTTGCCAAATATTTGAGTAAGATTCATGCTTTGTTTTGTTTTGTTTTTAACAATTCTCACGTACTTTAGAATCAAAATATCTCAAATGACTATTTGCACGTGTTCACGATTAATCACCAAGGACAAATCTTGAAAAAGTAGTGTGTCTTAGATCAGTGTTTATAGTTTTCTCTTTGGACCCAGAATTATCAGGAGGTGTTTTTGTTTTTTTTTTCAGGGTGTGTGTGTGTGTGTGTGTGCGCGCGTGCGCTTTATTTCATTTGTAAAACTTGACTTTTTGGTAGACATCTTACTAAAGATTAACATACTTAACAAAAACCATACAGAAATCATAGACACTAGCTTAGTGGAAGGCTGTGTATGAACACGGCTGTGGAATTCACGCTTACACGCAAGCGGTGTTGTCTGGAAATTGGCAGTTCAGTCCACAGGTCAGCAGCGGCAGCTCGATCCACTCACAAACACTTCACAGATACACCAGCAGTCCAGTTCAGTTGACTAGGGAGAGCAAACCGGAATCAGCAGCCATGGCATGACCAGAGACAGCCAGGCCGCAGCCTCAGCGTGAGTCAGCAGGAGGGGCGAGGGCCAACAGGAAGGCCAGGGAAAAAGCTAGGAAAAAATCTGTGCCTCTCAGCGAAGGGAAGATCAGCGAAGACTCAAGACCAACAAGCGATTTACTATGCAAGCAAGCCAAGCTCTTTCACACTCCAAGGAGTCCTATCTATACTCCCTCCAAACATCACGGGTCCTCCACACGTCTTGCTTCAGCATGTGTGTCTGTCTCAGCTGACATCACTTTGCCAATCAGCCTGAGTCCGCAGAATCAGCAAGAAGCTTTTCGGTGCACGGAGTCCTGACAAATGCAGCCCAGCAATGCAATGTAAGGTGAACCAATACACGCATGTCACTGGTAAAGATCCTTCACCATGTGTCCTTCCATGTGGTCGCTTTAGCAGAGCATCCTTTCATCCGTGTCTGCTTCAGCAAAATGTTCCTTCACGTGTTTGCCTCAGCAAGACACCATCCTACACAACTGACTTTCCGTAGAACCTTCAAGTTTCCGCTTCATGTATGAATGTTTGCCAATGTGTATATCATCTGAAGACCTGGGGAGAATCCATCCCACCACCCCAGGCTGCTGTGACGATCAACTTTGGGGGAGGGGAGAAGCATCCAGTGTGGGAGTGTGGACTTGAGAACATGTTAAAGGCTCGCCATCTTTAAAGCCCTGAGTACCCTTTTCCAGCATTCTCCGGGGTGCCGGATGTCTACAGAACGAACAAGGAAGAAATGAATCAGTAAATGAATCGGACGCCCACTGACAGAAAGGACCTTTTGTTGTGTGTGGGCAAGAGTCGTCTACTGTGGTGGGTCTGTGAGGGGGCGTCCAAAGGAGCAGCGGGCCCTGGCTGGCCTCATGCCGGCAGACCCATGGGACAGGGATGAAGGCGGTGTCCCCACAGCTGTGGCTGCCAGCCTGGCCTTCACCAGCCTGGCGCTCTGGCTCTACGGAGAAAAGACAATAGGGGTATTGTGACCACTTCCCATCCCTTCGTAGCCCCAGTTACTCATCAAGGATGTTGGCGAGCCTGGCTGAGAACACAGGGTCCTTGTGCCCTGACCGAGCAGACACGGGCCTTGTGTTCATTGCACAGACATTCAGAGCAGTCTGCAGAAGATGGGTCAACTGGAGGTCACGTGGACGGTCCCTTCCCAAGACCACCCCCAAAAAGGAAATGATGACAGTACTCTCCCTTCGGAAGTGCCCCAGACAGCACACCGGGAAGAGTGGTTCTGTGGCGTAGAGCCACGTGTATGGAGAGACCTGCTTGCCGCCTGCTCGCTCCCTGAACAGAAGCCCTAAGGGCTTCCAAGCACACTGGATAAAATGACAGCTCTCCCTGAGCCTTCCACGAGATGACTCCATCTCTTGCCCCTGGTCACACACCCTGATTTCTGACATGCTACTCAGTGTTTTCCAGAAGCCTCTCCTTCCACCTGGCCGGGTCTCCACATCTCTAATCTAGCTCTACAATCAATGTCTCACCTCAGGTTGCCCAGCTCACCCCTGAACCCCTCATTCCTGGAGTGGGGCCTGCCTGAGGAGAAATACTCGCTGAATGCTTCTAATATCTATCAGGAAGCCTGACACAGTGGGTGCTCCACTGTTATGGAAGAGGGGAAAGGAGAGGGGTAATGGCGATGCTTAGGAGATGGGGCATGGGAAAGAAGCATTCTGTCACGCCTCAGGCCCCTTTTGGTGAGGAACTTCCTAGGTTCTGGGTCACACAGCAGGGAAGGGGCAAGCCAGCAGTCTCTGGGAGTTCTTTTGATGGAACAGGGCAGACAACATGCTGGACACACGACTGGTCACCAACCAGCTTTGCCTAGGATATAGTTGATTGAAACTGGATTTTTAGAATTCCACAAGGACTTACTTAAAGTTCTCAGCTCTTTACAGGTAATCTAAAATGATTTGGGGATTGTTTTTAAGTGTAAGGAAACCTTTGCTGGGTTTCTTTCCTTGCTGTATGGCAAGGTTTAAGGACACCTCAGGCCATCTGTGGCCTGAGCTCTCTTAAATACCCCTTTAACTGACTTCACTCACAATATTCCTGGAAGACAAAGTTAGCTTTGTGTCCTATAACCAGGCTCCAGGCTGCTCACCAGGCTGGCTAAACATTAGTCCTGTGTGTTTCTGGGAAGATGTTTATAGAAGACAGTGGTCAGAGCAAAGGCAGTCTACCCTCTCCAACATCATGGGCACCACCCACTTCATGAGGACCTGACACATGGAGGCACAGGAAGAGCAAATTAGCTCCTTCCTCTTGAGCTGGGACACGTGACTGCTACTCCTGGGCATGGGACAGCCTGGGCCTCTGGCCTTTGAGCTTGCGCTGGAGGGGCGCCATCTCTTCCTAGAGCTCCGGTTTGCCAGATGGTAGCCGTGGGGGTTCTGAACCTCCACTGTCAGATTCACATTGTCTTCTAGTAGCTCCTTCTCATGTGTGTGTGTATGTGCATGTGTGTGTGTGTGTGTGTGTGCGCGCGCGCATTCACACACCATGTACGATATGGAGAGATTCATACAGATGTGTGTGAATGCGCATATCTCTATGTCTTCTCTTGGTTGTTTCTCCTGGGAACTCTGGCTCTTACGTGTATCTCAGGAGCATCTCGA
This sequence comes from Tokudaia tokunoshimensis, assembly GCA_036184795.1. Classification (NCBI taxonomy): domain Eukaryota; kingdom Metazoa; phylum Chordata; class Mammalia; order Rodentia; family Muridae; genus Tokudaia; species Tokudaia tokunoshimensis. The sequence goes on from BTHU01000004.1 coordinate 147,886,715, forward strand.
AATGGCCTCTCCTTTGTGTTGAACGTGCATGCTACCCTTGACCTGAAACAGATGGGCAAGAGACTCTTTAAGGGCCACTCTTTTATTCATTCAACCAATAGCAAGTAAATGTGAGTGACTTGTTGGCTTTATTCTTGTGCCATTGTGTGGGGCTCAGTGGTTCCCTGACTTCAGGCATCACATTGTGGTGCCTGTTGTTTCAATCAGGCCTCCACTCTTTTTGGTAACGACAAATACTTTTATTTCCGAGTCTCCAAATGATCTGGAATTTGTACCATGTGTTCGCCTCCTTTTGGCTTGTTTTTAATTTTTGAATTTATTATCAGCAAACTTTTGACATAGTAACAAGAGTCTTTAGAGGGCCAGGAGGTGGTTCTCTTGGAGAAAAAAAAAGTCTGAGACATAAGTTTAGATCCTCAGCACACAGACAAAAGCTGGACCGTGTCAGTGCACACCTGTAACCCCAGCACTCGAGAGGTGGAGACAGGAGGATCCCTGTGACTTGCCAGCCAACCAACCTAGCCAGATTAGTGTACTGCAGGCCTGATGAGAGACCTTGTCTCCAAAACTAAGATGAAGGGTGACTGAGGAAGAGGCCTGACATTGACCTCTGACCCCGACGTACATGTGCACACGGCATGTGCACACCCATGTAAACATGTACGTACACAACACGGACACACAGATGATAGCATTTGTGGGATATCTAGGCACGTTGGTGCACACTTGGAATCCCGGCTACTTGATAGGCTGATGCTGGAGGGGCATGAGTTTGAGGCTAGCCTGGGTTACATAGCAAGAGTCTCTCAACAGGAGAGAGACTCCAGAGCATAGGAACCAATTGGTCAAGGGTGTAATGGATGCCAGGCCCTTGGTGCAGGGCACGAGATCTGGGGTTGCCTGCAGTATCTTGCCTAGCACCCCTGTGGAAGGTCCCAAGGCAGACACTAGTAACATTCGTGTCTTGATAAAGACATAGCCGAGCAGGGGAGGCATTTGTCCAACGGCAAAGACTTTTTGGAGCTGAGCCTGACTCCCACTGAGTCCCAGGTCCTGGCACTGACCTCATCTCTTCACTGCCTCTCAGAGTGGGACATTCGTAGACAGGACAGCAGCGTAGGGCTGGCCTGGGGCCGGAGTGGCCGTGGGAAAGACACCGTCCTGTGGGAACACAGCGAGCAGGCCCCCATTGAGCTGGGAAGCCTTTGAAACTGGGCGGTGTCCAAGGTGCTGGCAAAGTCCATGCGGTTCCCAAGGCTGGGAACATAGAACTCTGCTCTGACCGATGTGCCAACTAGACTCCACAGCCGTGCTATTGAAGTGGGGACAGGAAAGGAAGAACCCCATTCCACGGGTTTGACAGTAACCCTCTCTCAAAGGAGAGGCCAAGGGCCAAACCATCTTGCCCTGTGCCTTTTCAGCAAATGTACAACAGAGGAAGACACTCCATTATAGGTTTCACAGCCTTGGAGAATGAGGCTCTACACAACCCAGCTCTGTGGCAGCAAAACCGGGAAGGCTATGGTTGCTCTGACAGGGCTGATGAGAAGCCAGCTGACCTCACCTCAGGACCCTGAAATAAGCCATCCAGAACACGTGCTGTCTAATCACAATGGCTGCCATCGTCATGGTCCCCAAATGACAGATAAGGGATCCACGGCAAATCAGGCCAATTTAACCCAGGCTGGTCGGATTTAACCCAGGCTGGCCCACAACAACCCAGGATTGTCTTCCCATTACCAGGTCTATGCTATGAATAGATTCTGACCCAGAACCTTCTGACTGAAAAGCAGCCACCGCAGAGGTAGCCGACCGGCTTCTTGGCATCCCTTACCTGGAATCAGTTAGAACCTGAGTCTGGGCCTTCACCCCATAGCTTGAAGCCTAAGGTAGATTAAGCCTGGCCATCACAGAGGCTGGGATGAGCAAACAAATGCAGCCTTGAAGTCTCTGTGGCCAACAAAGTCACCGTCGACACTATTTCCTGGAGGCAGTGAACTTCCTGCGCCCTGGCTTCCTACCTTGGAGTTCTGAGTTCCCAGGGTGTGTCTAGAGCAGTGGTCCTCCACCTTCCTAACTCTGCGACCCTTTAATACAGTTCCTCGTGTTGTGGTGACCCCGAACCATAAAATTATTCTATTTTTGTTGCTACTTCATAACTATAATTTGCTGCTTTTATGAATCATAATGTAAATATCTGTGTTTTCCTACTGTCTTAGGCAACCCCTTTGAAATGTTTTTTTTCAACCCCTGAAGGTGTCTTGTGAAGCACTTTCCAACTGGAGTCCGCCGTGGAGGTCCCAGGTGGTTCCAAGGAGCTGGGTCTTTCAAAATAGTCTCTTCTCAGCACCTTGTATCCCTGCCTCAGCCTGACCTGGAGTCGTGGAATGAGGAGTTAATTGGATTCCTCTCTGTCTGCTTCTTCAGGGCCTCATTAGCTGTCCCCTTCCTCGGTGCCCATTTCTCTCTTCTTGTCTAGCTATTAAGATGTTGACCAGCAAACGCTTCAGTTGGAATCTTGGCAACTCATGCTCTTGAACCCTGAACAAAGGGTACAGGGCCAGGGAGGGCCTGGGAAGAGGGCACAGGGCCGGGAACAAGGCTGTGGGCTCTGAAGTCCCCTTTGTCTTTTGAGCTCTGTACTTGGACCAGAGAAAGTTCATGGCCGGTCCATTAGCCAGTGTCCCAGTGGTTATTAAAGACATACTTCTGTGAGACCGGGCGGGGCTCCGCTCCCAGGGAGGGCTGGTGGGTAGGGGCTTCTACAAAGAATAAGGACTGTCACAAGAAATCAGAGAGCTGCTGTCAGCACATGCGGCCCTGGATCTGGATCGGAAGTGATTATCTGTGAGAGAATAACTGGCAAGGATGGCAGTGGCGTGGGTGGCTGGGGAGGGGCTGGTCCCCCAGGCCCTACCAGGACATCAAGGAGCCCAGGGCACAGCCAAGGCGGCCACAGGACAATCACTTCTGTTTATGTCCCACACAATGTGCCGGGCCAGGGCATGCGTGGCTTGCCTTTCCCAACTGTCCCACAATGGTGCCCACGTGACATGATAGACTTGTGCCAGAACCAAGGCTCTGAGGCAGTGACAGGAGGCCAAACCTGCCACAATGGCAGACGCCAATCTGCCACCCTGAGGGCAATGTGACTTCCTGAGCCCCACATGCAGGTGGGGCCTCTGAGTGGCCTGCTATGGCTTCCCAATGCTCTCCCAAGGGTTTTTATCACTAATACACTGCTTTGCACCCCAGGGTGATTTCCCTCTATTTTCCTTTCTGTCTTCTCCTGCTCCCCTGTTCTGGTCTAACCTGGGCTATATTGCTTTTGTGTTTCCTGCTGCCAACCTTGTGCCAAGTCTTTTATACCTCGTGGATATCTGCCCATGTGGACACGTGTGCACACACATACACACAGAACTGTAAACTCTGCAAGGGTTTTCAGGGCCACATCTATCTATCACCCCCACTGCATGGGGGGCCCACACAGCACCTGTTAAAATGTGGGGTCCCCTCCTGAAGTCTCACTCTGTCTTGTTCTGTTTTTCCAAGACAGGGTTTCTCTGTGTAGCCCTGGCTGTCCTGGAACTCACTCTGTAGACCAGGCTGGCCTTGAACTCACCACCTGTCTGCCCCTCCAGAGTGCTGGGATTAAAGGTTCATCACCACCAGGCTCTGTAGTCTCACTGTTACCAGGATTCTTCCATGCCCTTTGTGTGGTGATGCACTGGACACAGAGACCTGGAATTTTCCTGGCTACCTGTGGCTCTGCGGCTGAGGGGAAGATCTGGGAGGTAAGGGTATGGATAGTTAGGGCCAACCACGGGGGAGCAGGCAGAGGAGCTAGGTCAGTACCTTCTTCCTCAGGGCAGGAAGAAGGTGCCATTATCATACCCCTCGTTCTCCATGTGGCTAGCTAAGACTCCAAGGGATGTGCCAGCATCCTAGCACCCCGCCTGCACCCAGGCGCTCTGATACAGCATTAACCAGATGATCCAGTGCTGCCCTGGTCCCCACTGACCTGTAATGTTTCAGGGGTCTCAGACCGGGTGGGCTGAGGACCTACCTAAGCTCCAGCTGTTGCTTCCTCACCGTCGGGAAACAAAGGACCAAGGAAGGAACCCAGGTCCCAAGACCCCCTGCCCAGAGCTATGCTCGCCAAGGTGGGCTGTGTGTCTCAACTTGTGACTCTGAGGGGTGCCAGGGGTCAAAGCTGTGACGTAACCATCATTGCCTTGCTCTCTGGGGATTTATGTTTGTACCCATGGAGCAGGGCTGCTCTCTGAGTTGGGCAGAGGTCAGCACAGAGATGCGTAACTGGTCTGCAGTGCTGAGAGCAGGTGACCATTGAGTACTCAGCCGGTAGCAGGACATCTGTATCGCCCACTCCGAGGCTCAGGGGACAAGGCGGAAGAGGAAAGAATGTAAGATCTGGAGGGTGGGAGGGATGCCATGAACACCGTCATGCTGTACCGTGGATGTTGTATCCATACTTAGAGTAGCTGTGGTCACCCGCACGATCAAGCTAGCAGGAGCGGGGGACGGGCTCCCAGGCTCCCACCTGTCCTTATAGGAGGCTTATAGCCAGAGACTGCTCGCCTACAGAGATCTCTTACTGAATCTAGCTAACCCCGCCCCCTGTGCTGTCCCTAATACACTGTCAGACTCCAACCGAGTGTGTACAACCCACCTGACCCTAGCTTTTCTGTGCATCTGTCTGTTATTTCTTCAGTTTTCTTGCTCACCGCGCCCCATGTGCACGCCAGCCACCCCACATCAGTTGGCTGCAGCACCAAAATACGTGAAAGGAGGGGCTTGTTGGTAAAGAAAGGTTTGGGCGTAGGAAGGAGGCCCTTGCTGCTTTGCCAGGCTGCTTTCCAGTCCATGCCTCCAGGCGGCGCCCACGCCGCGGAACCGGGAACCTGGGTCCGGAGGATGCACTGTGCAAGGGGCCTCAGACCCAGGCTTGGAAGAGCTAATTACCAGGGTGGCCAGAGATGCCCTTTCCTTCAGAGTCAGAGCCAACTGCCTAGGACTTGTGTGTGGACCAGAGTCAGGAAGTCTGTTCTAGATCGGGATGAGTCGGTGTTAACAGCCCCCCTCTGCTGTGCCAGACCCTCCACCTGCCCCAGTGTCGTGGGGAGAGTGTGATTAACAAGTTACATTTGTCGGGCAATGAAAGAAGAAAGAAAAAGACATTTGAATGCGTGGAAAGCCCTTTCGTATCAGCAAGAGACGACCCATAGATTACCAGTCTCTCCAGTGACCGACGCAATGACAGGTATCTCTACTGCCACACTGGGAAGCCATGGCTTAGGAAGCCTTAGTTCCTGACAAAGAGCTGAACTTTGATTTGAGCCGAGCATCACACTGAAGACCCATGCTCTGCCCACATGACTCATGTCCCTTGACTGGGGTGTGGCCTCCTGTGAATAAGATCTAGCCTCTAGCCAGGGTCAGTCATCAGAAATTGAATGGGTGGGCCCTTCTGGGCTCAGGCACATAAGCAGCCCCGAGTAATGGTGGATTCTGGACATAAGCCATGTGGACCTTAGACATAGCCTACTCTCACCTCAGTGTTCTTGCCTGTGAAATGGGAATCGAACAGCAACTCCAGCTAATGTGAGCGTTACCCGACACGAGACCAGCCTGGTATACGGCAAATGCCCCATAGACAAGACCTAAGTAAACCTCTTTTGTATGGCTTCAAAATCATTTTGTGTGACTCAGAATAATGTAATGCCTGTAAGATTGTAAGATGTCACCAGGGACAACACTTCCCCTCAAGCTCTGAGGTTCGAATGGGTCAGTCACCAGGCAGCTCAGCTCTGAGCCAAACCCGGGACGAACCTTGATAAACTGTGAGTCTCAAAGCTGCTACTCAATGAAATGATACAAAAATCAAAACTTTGGGGCTGGAGAGATGGCTCAGCGGTTAAGAGCACTGACTGCTCTTCCGGAGGTCCTGAGTTCAAATCCCAGCAACCACACGGTGGCTCACAACCATCTCTAACGAGATCTGATGCCCTCTTCTGGGGTGTCTGAAAACAGCTACAGTGTACTTACATATAATAAATAAATTTTTTTTATAAAATTGAAACTTTGGAGGTGGCCTCTAGTCGTACAATGCCATGCTCCTAAGACACAGCACGCCATCTTAAACCTTAGCAATATCTCCATCAGTAAGGGAACTTGGAGATTCTGCGTGGCCATGGCTGCAGTGACCATTGACCTTCTGGCCTTGTTGCTGAGCTCACACATTTGCCTACCGGCACTAGCCATGGCTGACGCTGTCAGGACCTTCCGGCCCTCCAACAGTACCTTCTTCCTAGCCTGTCACAGCTGAAGGTCTTCACAGAAGACCTGGGTCACGCCTCAAGGCTTCCAAATCATCCTTGCTGGCAATGATTTCCCCCAGTGGAACCCGGAAACAGCATTTCTGCCCGACTAGCTGCTCCCCACTTGGTGAGATGTCTGGTCCGCTTTCCTATAAGCATGGTATTTTCAGGAGTGTCTGCTCAATAAACTGAGCACATTTCAAAGGGAAATCTCCTGTGGACATGCTAGCTGCTGAGCACCCCACAGCCCACCAGCCATTGTCTCCGCAAAGAGTCACAATGAGAGGAATGACCCCTGTCACCTGACCCACCTAGGAGTCATCTGAGATGCATTTGCTTGATAAGATGGCTTTCCGGTTCACACGTGGGTCTCCTGAGAGCTTCCATAGTAGTTGGTGAGCTACTGAATTGTTGTGTGATGCTATCGTTGGGAACCATAAACAATGTCTACTCATTGCAGATAGAAAACCAGTGACAGACCAAAAGTCGGATACCACCAAAGTTCAGCTTGGAGAATCAAGTTGTTTATTGGGGTTACTTGCAGAAGTAGAAGCAAGGAGTTATTTACAGGAACAGAAATGATTCAAAGACAGCTGCATCACCAAAGGCCACCCCAGCGTGAGTGACAGCTCATGAAAGCTGAGACCGTGGAGTCCACTGCACAGCCTACAGGCAGCTCAACAGGTCAGAGAGCATCTTCTCCACGCAGCTCAGCTGGTCTCTGTCTCCCCAGTCATCCTTACTTCTTAGATAAGCTTGGGGAAGGAGCAGCCTAGTACATCTGTTCAGTTTCAGGAGCTTCCTGGGGCTTCTGGGTTATCTACTTAAAGAGCTCCCTGGAAGTCCCTGAATCTTTAGAAGTTTCCCATTATGGTAATTAGCTTTGGTGGAATTTGCCAGAACACATGACCAGGGTTATAACTTATACAACTTTTTCCTCCCCACTTCTAAATAATCGTGACCTCATCTCCTTGTCTGTTTCAGTCTGGGTGTTGTCATGCCCCCTCCACCTTTGGAGATGATACCTCAGCATTTACTCAAAGCTTCAATGTTGCTGTAAACACCATCACGTGGCTGTATGAAACACCATCGTGTGGGGACATGTGACAAATGAAAGTCACTTCAGAAACAGGGATGAGGTTGGATCGCTCACAGGACCGGTGGAAGGAAGTCCAGGGAAGGCTACCACAAATGCATTCGTGCCTGAGTCTCTACCCATCAACTGAACATGAGCACCCCAGAACCACATAAGTGGGGTGTGGTGGTAAACCTGTAATCCCAGCAGCCAGGAGATAAAGGAAGAAAGGTCAGGAGTTCAGGGTCATCTTCAGCTACACATCAAGTTGGAGGTCAGCCTGGGCTACATGAGACTCTGTCTCAAAAAGACATAATAAAAAGGTAAAATAAACAAACAACAAATATATAAATCCCCCTGGGAAGAAAAGGGATCCTTCAACTCAGCTTGAAAATGAACTGGTGTGTGAAAGAGACACACAGATAGCTCTGTGACTTCCACTTTCATGCCTGAGAGAGTGAGAACACCTGCTACTGGTGGAGAGTGTAATGGGGGTGGGATAGCCTGTGCTACCCAGCGTGATTGGACTGAAGAGACTAAGGTAACATCATCTTGTTCTGACTCCATTTTGAGTCTGCCTTCTCAGCCTTCCAACCCTCGATAACCACATCCGCCTTGGCAGTGCTTTTGAGACTGTCCGTGACCCTAACCATTGTCCAGATGTATTAACCAAAATAATTAATGTTTGTGCAAGCTAAAACATAAAGCTAAAATAACTAGAGGAAGTGTAAATCAAAAATAATTGTCGTGTTGTGTCTGGAAAATCCTGCTAAGCTCTGCAAAAAGACAGATGTTACAAGGTTACCACAGCCCCAAACACTGATGTAACCTCCCTCGAATGCTGATGTAATTGTGGTTTTTATGAGTTTTGTCTTTAAAAAAAAAAAAACCAACTGTACCCTCTGAGCTTAATCAACAAGAAGCGTTTAGATTTGTTCACCTATCTTGGTCAGGCCATTATTAAAGGATTCTTAAACTCTTAATTAGCGTGGGTGTTAGTAACTAACTCATGTGGGTGATTTCAGGGTCTGGGATATGGAGCTGATAAATTTGAATGGTCAAAGAGTGAAGCGCTTTAAAAAGGAGTCAACATGAAACAGATACAGCTGGCCACAGAGAGCTAGAGGTCAGCTCTTTGGGGGGCCCACTGGATGTGGGTCAGGGACTGGGGGTAGAGGCTGGAAGACTCCGCACACTTCTTTCTGCTTGGGTATCTATAACTGAGGGCCATCTGGTACCCTTCAGGAAAGTGGCTGATACTGTTTCAAAGACATATTCCCAACTCCAGTGGTGGAAATGGGTTTAGCTAGGTTCCTGTCCTCCCTGACGCCTGAGGAGTCCAAGCTGGGTGAGTCTTGTGTGCTATTTGGGGACATATGCCCCAGGACCCCTGCTTAAATTTCATTTAGCCAATGATGGCTCCTAACCAGTGTGACCAATCCCCATCCAGCACCATCCTCTAGACCCAATCCATGTCTGCCGTCTTGAGGGAGACTGAGCATTGATAGAAGAGCCAGAGACATCAACTCAAGGGTCAGTAAGATGCCTCAGTGGGCAAAAGCACTTACTGACAAACCTGAGGTCAATCTCTGGGACCCACATAGTGGAAGGAGAGAGCCAAGTCCCACAAGTTGTCTTCTGACCCCCACATTCGTGCCCTGGCATTCATGTCCCCCACCCACCAGCACTAAGTAAATGGATGTGATATATTTTTTTAATGTCTCCCTTCCCACCACCCATGACTTGAGCCAGCCCTGGGGAACCAGTGCCCTGATCAGAGTGATGTTGATCAACAGGGTAGGGAGGGAGTAGCGGGGAGGAGACAGGGGGGATATGGGGAGTGGGAAGTATGACTGTCCCGCCCAGGTCCAAGGCATCTTCAGAGCCCTGTCTGCAGTGCAGAAGAGGATCCTGGGAGCTTTTCCACGCTGGGGTTGGCGGGTTTGAGACCTGGAAGATCTCATCCAATCCACACTGTGGAAATGTTACACAGCATGGCAGGAACTGGGTGGGGCCAGAGGACTCTAGATGTGGGATCTGAATTAACTGGGCAAGAAGGAGCCACAGTTGGATCTGGCTGGAGCTGAGAGGATGGCACCAGGGACTCTTCCACATCCCCGCCATGTGGTTCACCCAGGGTGGGTGCTTCACAATAATTCAGCCATCTGGCTCTGGTGCAGAGGAACCTCTCAGCAGACAGGGGGAGACCCCCAGGAGAGCAGAAGGCAGAGGCAGTGAGGAAATGCACAGGTCAAGGGGTGGGTCCTAGCGGACTTTGCAACTGGAGGGTCGTAATAGACCTGTGCCAGTGTGGGAAATAGCCAGCGAGAATGTGAGGGGGAGTCGAGCCAGCCACGCTGCACTGTGGGACATGCGGATGACATCGTAAGCAGGATCCTGCGCCTGGTTGTCTAACCAGCACAGTGATAGCTGTCAGTGTGTACCACCATGGCTACCGTGATACGGGAGGGGAATGAGCAGGGCAGCGTGCCAGGGCTTCAGCATGTCGTGAAGGCAAGGACGCAACATGAAACCTGGAGGCACCAGAAATCTCCACTCCAACCTGGGGACTATGAGGCTGGGTAGACTATACCCTGTCTTTGGACAGCAAAGCTAGGTGAACGGCAAGGAGTAACTAAGTCTTGAGCACTGTGAAGTTACTTTGCCAGAAACGACAAAGTACAGGCACAGAGTGCTTTATGTAAATGCTCTCCCTATCTGCACCCAGGCCTCCGACCTCACTACGGTCAGGGAGGGAGTGGGGATAGTATTCTATCATGTATGTGTGTATGTATGTATGTATGTATGTATGTATCTATCTATCTATCTATCTATCTCATCTATATCTATCATCTATCAATAATCTATCTATCATCTATCGGTCATCTATCTCTAATTATCTATGTATTATCTCTATCTACCAATCTATCTACCTATCATCTATCTATCTATCTATCTATCTATCTATCTATCTATCTATCTATCCATCTATCCATGATCATTTATGTCTGTCTGTCTGTCTATTTCTCCCTGCCCCCCCCCCAGACAGGGTTTCTCTCTGTAGCTCCAACAGTCCTGGAATTTGCTGTATAGACCAGGCTGGCCTTGAACTCAGAGATCCAAGTGCCTCTGCCTCCTGAGTGATGGGATTAAAGGCATGTCCTGCCCTGCCTGCTGGGAGTGAGGCTGGCTACTGATGATCGCTGTGTGTACTCACCTCACCACTGACAAAAGCAACTAGAGGCAGGAAGGATTCCTTTTGGCTCAGTCTGGAGTACAGTCCATCATGGCTGGAGGTTTCAGCAGCAGGGCCATGAGGTGACAGTCACATGCATTTGCAGTTAGGAACACACACACAAAGGGGGGGGGGTCCCTACGACCCTCATGGAAGGGTTCTGCCCACATTTAGAATGGGTCTTCCCATTTCAATGAACCCAATCTAAATAATTCCTCTTAGACACGTGCAGAGTCTCTTCAGTGATTCTGGATCCAGGAGAGCTCACAATACTAACATCACACTCTGCTTCTGGGAAGAAGAAGTGGATGTGCATTTTCTTATCACACCTCTGCACAGATGCTGTGTGGCTGTGTGGCTGTGTGTCTCTGAGAACCGGACCCACAGTGCTGCCTGTTTCCTCTGACATGCAATGCACATTTCCCCAGCAACTCCTGCGTGTAAAGGTGAGGGTTAAATAGATAGAAACACTCAGAAGATCACCTGACATAACCTGTGTGCTTACTAAATGCCAGCCTCTATTATTAATAACAATATTAATGCAACTAGTCCAAAGCACTAGCAGGTGGTATCAACACCTACCACATGAAAGCCGGTGTCCGCCTGTGCTCCTGGAAGGGCGGCTTACCACCCCTCAGGACACTCAGTGTCGGAGATTGAGACGCTCGAGCTACGTTCTGAGGTACTGGCTCCCTGCCGTACAGCATCCCCACAGCTGACCCAACCTGACCAAGCCTGACCCAGCACAGAGAGCCAAAATTCTTACTACATGGTCTCTGCACTCCAACCTCGTGGGGAGGGTGAGCTGCCCAGGTCTCATCTGGCTTTATCTCAGTGGCTCAGTGATTCAGCTATGGTCAGCCAGCCCAGGGGCAGCAAACGCAGGGTAGGGCCTGGGCTCGGATGACTTTAGGCAGTAGCTGTACCCTGAGGATCTGGCAAGTCCCTGACAGCTATTTCTGACTCCCAAGTGCTTCCCCTTTGATCACAGCTTCTTCTGGACACGGAGACAGAACATGGGTCACCGAAGCCTGAGACCACCCTTCCTTTCATCTGAGGCTTGGAACAGCAGCTTCTCCCAATGACAGTGGACTCAGAGGTCAGAGCAGCCTAAGAAACAGGCCATGGATTTGAATGTTTCTCTAGTAGCCACGGCCTCGATCTTAGGGGCAGCTCAACAGATGTTTCAGACAGCTGCAGTCGCTTTAAACACACCAGAGGCCCCCAGCCAGGAGGACCAGTGAAGAATGGATCTGCTTCTGCCATTGATTGGTACCTGAATAAATACATCAAAGGCCTCTGACTTTACCACAGAAGTCTGGCAGGTCACTTTCTGCAGCCAAACTCCCTTGGGGTCAGCCATGCCAGTGGCTATACCACTGGGCAGATTCTCAAATCCGAGAGATGAATGGAAATTATATCTTCAGCCCCCCCCCCCCCACACACACTGTATCCTGTGCCCTGGGGCTACGCCTGCCCTTACCCCTACCAATGGCTGTCTCCTGGGAAGACTGCTGCCCTGCACCTTGAGCTCAGTCACTAACAATGTCACCATCTCTCTAACTTCATCTTTTTCCAGAGCATCCTGCAGTTAGAATCACATACAGAGCTTTTCCAGGCTGGGTTTTTCAACTCTTTTTTTTTTAAACATACGTTAAGTTTTTTAAAGGGGAAGAAGCTTTGTGTCACTCTTACAGATGGGACCTCAGATTTCCTTGCCATGACCACGAGGAAGTCACACGGATATCAGCAAGAATGGATAATTCTCGTCGATTCAGCAAAAGTCATGACAAAAACTAGCAAAAATGCCCAAGTCGACTTTCTGAGGATTCTGGAAATCCAGCACAGGTTTGCAGAATTCCAGGGAGAGAGTGGTTGTGGGAGAGCCTGGTAGCATTTTAACTGGATGTATTTCCATATCTTTCTCATCAGTGTGGGTTTCTTTGAAAGCCCACAGCCTAGAGTCAGCAGCCCAGCCTCTCCCTCAGGGGACAGTGCCTCATCACTGGGAAACTGTCATTTCTCTGTCCCAGAGTGACTCTACTTGCAAGGTTGCCTTCATTTGACCTAGCATGGAAATCTAAGGTTTTATTTTTTTAAAAAACAGTAAGAAGTTATGGATTCATCTGCTGGATTCCTGTCAACCACATTTGGAACAAACTATGAGCTCACCAAAAGGCCTGAGAGAAAACCCAGGAAGAGAAGCTTCCTGAAGCAGGCCGAGAGCAGGGGATGAGAACAGTTACCAAGCTGTCCATGGGGACACTTCAAGTTCCAGCAGGTTCCTGATGGCTGTGTGCTGACAGAGGGCGCATGCTCGGAAGAGACCCAAGAAGGTCCTGGACTCTCACTTCCTCTCTCCCCAAGAGTGTAAACAGCAGGAAGTGGAAACTGAGGCAGAGCCAACCACTTCCTGGTAAAGTGTTGAAGGTACATTTAACATAGACAGACTCCCTGTCTCTGGTGACGGGGATGGGGGTGGAGGTAATGGGGGAGGGGGAGGGGGGATGAATTCAGGGTAGTTCAGGCAATTAAGCCTCACTGTCCAACCATCAGCTTGTAAGCACCAGTATCACAGGAACAAATAAGAAAATCGTATTACAAGATGCCAATAGACTCAAGGGTAAGAAATGCCGCAGGGCTCCCTCAACACACACGAAAACTCCTGGAGGCTGGAGAAATGGCTCGGTACGCAGAGAGCTCGCTGCGCTTGCAGAGGATCTGGGTTTGGTCCCTAGCATCTGCGTGGTGGCTCTCAACCCCTGGAACACAGTTCCAAGGGACCTGATACCTTCTGGCCTGTTCCTGTGCATCTATGGTGTACATAAACAAACGCAGGCGCACACACATGCACATAAAAAAAAAATCACAGATAAATCTTTAAGGAAAAAAAAGAGAACATCTGGCAAAACTGGCATGTTTCATGATAATAACATGGAGCAAACCGGAGTGGAACCAGTTGTGTGATCCTCTCTGTAGACACAGCAAGCTCCCTGTAACATCCACACGCTCTCTCTGTAAGACCACTCAGCAAGCTCCAGCTAGAGAAGAACCTGCCCGAACTGGTCAGAGTTGCCTGTGAAATCCTCTCAGCTGAAATCCTACGTAATGACAGGAGGCAGTTGGTTCTCCTCTCCCAGCAGGTACAAAGCAGAACTTTCTAGTTGGTTTTCCTCCTGGGCTGGACAGGCTCAGTCCTGAGCTCGGTCACTCCTCGAGCACCACGGCTGTTCCTCATAGACTATCATTTGGAACCACAGAACAATCTGAGGCAGGGATTGTGCATCCTTAATTCTACAGCCCGAGACAGCGGGGGACTCACCTAGAAGAGTACCTGTGGGGCTTGGAGAGCTGGCTCAGTGATTGTGAGCACAAGTCACTCTTGTAGAGGACCTGGGTTCAAATATCAGCACCCATGTGGCAGCTTATAACTCCCTATAACTCCAATTCTAGGGGGTCTAACACCCTCTTCTGGCCTCTGTGGGCACCAGACAGACACATATTTACATATGTGCAGGCAACCACTAAAATGCACAACTAATTCATAAATCTTTTATTATAAGGAGTACCTGCTGGTCGGAGACCCACAGGCAAACTCGGACTGGTGACCCCTTCTCTCTGCCTAAGCCTAGTATAGTATTGGATTCTTATCAACTGTGAATGTCACTGGGGCCCACAAACTCCTCACCTCAGAGTCTGGGCTGGTTTCTTAGTCATATCTTCTGCACTGGGTTGTGGTTTCACAGAGGTAAATGCCAACTAGAAAGCTAGGGTCACTGTGCCCTTGTCCTGAAAACACACAAGTAAATTCAGACACCAAAGTTTCCGTGTGAGAACCAGCTGGGTCTGGGGAGACGGTCCGACCTGGAAAGCCCTCGCCATGAAACACCTGCATGAGATCTGGGCAAGGTCCCGGTGCACACCTCTACTCCAGGGACTGGGAAGGTAGAGACAGGAGCGTCTGTGGGGCCCACTGGCCAGCCAGTCTACTTAGTTAGCGAGTTCTGGGTTCAGTGAGCGATCCTGCCTCAAAAAATAAGGTGGGGAGTACCCGAGAAATGACACCCAAGGCTGACCTGTGGGAAAGAGCCACCAAGGGACAGGGCTGGAGCCTGGGCCCACGGGAGAAGGGGACCAGGAGCTCTGAGAAGCAGAAGCACGAGGGGTTTTAGTAGGCAGAACTCAGAAATACATGGTGGCCACCAGGAAACAGCCAAGAGAGAATCTGTCTGTTTGTCTGTACAGGCATACATGTATGTACACCCATGTGCACATAGTGCGCACTCACACAAGAACACACATGTACACTCATGTGCACATAGTGTGCACTCACACAAGAACATGTATGTACACCCATGTGCACATAGTGCACGCTCACACAAGAACACACATGTATACCTATGTGCACATAGTACGCACTCACACAAGAACACACATGTATACTCATGTGCACATAGTGTGCACTCACACAAGAACACCCATGTACACTCATGTGCACATAGTGTGCACTCACACAAGAACATGTATGTACACCCATGTGCACATAGTGCACGCTCACACAAGAACACACATGTATACCCATGTGCACATAGTACGCACTCACACAAGAACACACATGTACACTCATGTGCACATAGTGCCCACTCACACAAGAATACCCATGTACACCCATGTGCACATAGTGCCCACACACAAAAACACATATGTACACTCATGTGCACATAGTGCACACTCACATAAGAACACGCGTAGCCAGATGGGAGCTGACAGGCAGATCCCTGTGATACAAAGAGCTCAGTGCCTTCTGCCTACCAATGCTTAGGAAATCCTGCTAGATATATTGCCTACATTGTATCAATGAAGAGACTGAGGCCCAGAGAGTGAAATAACCCTCCCAGAGAAGGCTAGAAAATGGCAAAGTGGAGACGTGGACCCAGAACTCACATACTGCCTGGTCCAGTAGCCTCACGTGCAGCCGAAGAGCCAAAACCAGCCGGATGGCCACGGGCTCCCTCAGAGACAGACTTGTTCACGTCCCCTTTCTCTTCTGAGCCAGGAAGAGCAGAGAGAGCCTTTGTTCCCTCCGTCTGCATCTGGTTTTCAGACAGTCCAAGATTCTAGAACTATTGATGAGCATTGCTGGCCTGGCTGAGAAGCCTGGGACAAGCCCGACACAGAGGAAAAGACACAGCCCCAAGTACTAAGCTGTCTCTTCCTCTAGGTACACTCAGCGCTTGTTTATTTGTTTATGTTTTGAGACAAGACCTCATTGCAGCCCAGGCTACCTTCTAACTCACGATGTAGCTGAGGATGACGTTGAACTCCTGGCTCTGAGGGCTGAGTTTGTAGGCATCACACTCAGTTTATGCTTGGGGTGGACCCTGGGGTACTGAGGACATTAACCATGCTTGATACCAGCCGAGCCACCACGTTTCTCTTCCTCATATCCGCCCATGATTCTTCTCACTTTGCAAGGCAGAGGTGGCTGTTTTCACAGGAGCAAGCACTGGACTGTCTCTCTCAGTGTTACCTGAGACATAATCAATCCAACAGTGTGAGGTTATGCCAGTTGGAAGTAAGCGTCAAACACCTAAGAGGCCCCAGGAGAGAGCTGGGCCTACCTCAGGCCCACAGATGAGCACACAGGTCAGCCGGGGACAGTACCACCGGTTCCCACTCTCCTTGCACTGCTGAGGTGCACAAGAGAGGTTTCCTGACATCGCCAAACCTGGTTTATCATTTGGAGCACAGTGCAGTCCTTGCACAGAGACCGCTGAAGTGAAAATCAGATGGGATGGTGGATCAGAACCAAGCACTCAATCCCAGTACCTCCCAACCGTGCCTGCAGAACCAAGCACTCAATCCCAGTACCTCCCAACCATGCCTGCAGAACCAAGCACTCAATCCCAGTACCTCCCAACCGTGCCTGCAGAACCAAGCACTCAATCCCTGTACCTCCCAACCATGCCTGCAGAACCAAGCACTCAATCCCAGTACCTCTCAGCCATGCCTGCAGAACCAAGCACTCAATCCCAGTACCTCCCAACCGTGCCTGCAGAACCAAGCACTCAATCCCTGTACCTCCCAACCGTGCCTGCAGAACCAAGCACTCAATCCCAGTACCTCTCAGCCATGCCTGCAGAACCAAGCACTCAATCCCTGTACCTTCCAACCACGCCTTCATTTACACAGATGTTGTTAGAACACAACCACACCTGCCCATCCACTCCACATCCAGGGCTTCCTCCACGTTAACAATGTGGCCCCTGGTGATTGGAACCGAGCTTGCTTGGTCCACAGAGTCTGAACTCTCTGTCCCTTTTTGCAGCAAGGTTTTCTGGCCCTGCCAGAAATGGAAGGACACACTGCTGTGCCCGGCCATGTCAGGGAAGCATGTCTCCACCCGCCCAACTCTGACAGACCACTCACTGGTAGAAGATGAGTCTGAACGCAGAGGTGATGGAGTGTAGAACACATTGGGGTGGAGATGGGATTAGCAGGCAGAGTAAAGTGCCCGCCTACACAAGGGCTGGAGTTCGATCGCTAGCAATGCAAAAAACAAACAAAAAAACAAAACAAAAAACAAAAACAAACAAACAAAAAAAACCGAGGCATGATGGCGCAGGCCTGTACTCTTCACTCTCTCTCATGCTCAGTTAAGTAGAAAATTTGAAAAGTGCACAAAGGACCAGCCCAGGGTAGCACTGTCGTTATTAAAGTGTTAAGGGGCGGGCTTCCTGAGGGTCTCATTCCCCTGTCTATGCACAACGTCTACAAACCTTGTCACACTTAAACATGGGGCTCTGAAAAGTGGCTGGCATCTCAGCCAAGAGTGGAGTCTCTTCTTCCTGCCACAAAGCAGCTGTGTGACACGGGGCAGGCTCGTGTGACTCTCTGATCTTCGGTTTCCTCAACAGAAGTGTCCTTGGTGCAGGTCACCGACAGTTAACACTAAGTAAGCTGGGACCCACCATGGGTGGCTGTGATTCGAATGAGAAAGGTCCCCATAGGCTCCTGTGTTTCAACGCTTGGCCCCCATTGGTAGAATTGGTTGGGAAGGATTGGGAAGTGTGGCCTTGTTGGAGGAGCTGTATCACTGTGGAAGGGCTTCGAGGTTTCAAAGGCCCAGGCCAAGCCCAATGTCTCTCTTTCTCTCTACCTACTGTCTGAAGATCAGGATGTAACACTCTCAGGTACTGCTCCAGCTCCAGGCCTGTCTGCTTACTGCCACGACCAGGCCTCTAAAACTGACAGCAAGCCCCTGGTTAAATGCTTTCTTCGGCCATGATGTCTCCTCACAGTGACTAAGACTACAACAGACACTGTTAGAACGGCCAATTATCTTGATCAAGCTTGTTTACAAAGGTCCTGTAAGAATCCAGCCGGGATCCTAAAACAGTGTCCTGAGGCCCTTGGTCACGGATGGTGCGGGGCCTCTGGGCCAGAGAAACTATTTCAAGGTCCTGGGTGTGAAGGAGTCGCCATGTGTGTTAGGGAGGAGGGACTGCCCTGCTACCATTTCCCAGCCTTTGGTTTCAGCCACAAATGAATTCAGCTGTCAGCCTGAATCCTCATCTCTCTGCCTCCCTTGGCTGAGGGCAGGGTGAATACAGGTGACTTGGCTACCCTGTGAAGGTGACCTTACCTCCTACTGTGACCTCGAAAGACCCTCTTGACCTTCGTGAGCTTCCAGGGATGTGGGGAAAGGAGACTCAGTTCAACAAGGGAAAGCTGGAAGCCCTTTGCTGCACTGTGCCCCGCCCATCCTACCTGCTGCCTCTGGGCTCAGACGGGGCAGCACCGAGTGTTCATCTTCAAAACGCCTCTGCTCCAAATGCAGCGCTGTGGTTTAGGTACCTGGGTAAGTTCTAGAGCCTCTAAATGCTGGTTTTCTCTGGCAACATCAGGGAAAGCAATCACAGGCCAGCCAACCCTCTGTGTTTCCTGCAACCACAGAGGCAGATGCTGCTTCTTACAAGGGCTAGAAACATCTTCAACCCACCTTTAAAGTGAAGATAGGGCTATTCACTGCCTTAATTCTACCACTCCGCCCGCCCAGGTTCTGCTGAGAGCCTTTGAATCTCTAGCCCTCAGAGGCCCTGGGAGTCAGTTTCATTAGCAAAAGAGTCAACTTAATTCCAGCCCAGCAAGGCAGCACCGAACCACGCAGAGTATCTTCAGGCAACCCCCAGTGCCTTTTTTGTCGAGGAAAAGATTGGACCGCCAGCAGTTATTGACAGACGCGGCAGACACACATTGATCAAGAGCGGGGAGAGAGTTGCCTTCATTACCACAGGCCAGCTACAGGCAGTGAGAGATGAGTATCTGGCAGGGCAGATCAGCCTATCTCCGGGTTGATGGCAGACGCTGGAGGCCTGCCTCTCTGTCGAAGCCTGTCCCTGACCTTTAAAAGGAAGAAGATGAAGATAAAACTCGGCAGCATCCTGACTGCTGGGTGTGCAACCCTGGAACTGCGACCCTTTAGTGATGAGAAGAACTGACATCTGTCTCCCTGGAAGCCTGTTTCCCGGGCCACTCTGCAGCCTGCCACCCCGCCCAGCCAATGGCTGGCGCTGGGACTCCAGGAAGGTACAAGGCTGATCTACCAGTCCACAGCCTCCTGCTCTGAACCTCCTATAATGTAAGCTGGAAAAGATCTAGTAGGAACTGGTACCCCTAAACTCCTTGTCCCCTGGAGTGAGGTCACACCAAGGCCTCTGGGTCTACCCTACTCCGTCGCTTGTGGGGAAGAGCTGTACCTCCCTGTCATCAAACTCCACAGAGAGCATTTATCCATTGAGCTTTCGAGAGAGATCTGGAGAGATCTCAGGCCTGCGGCTGCAGTGACCTATGAGCACTGTTTTCCTTCTGTAGCATTTGGATGTTGTTATGTTGGCTCCTACAAAGCTCCCACCTGCTTCCCTAGGGGCTCACACAATCCTGTTGGTTTGAAGAACCACCCAGACGACTCCATAAAGGGTGGAGGCCGAAGCCTATCAAGGTTCCCTTGGACAGCCGGAATCCCAGAGCAGAAAAGGAGTCTAGGATATGCAAGAAATACAAATGTGTCACTGGGAAACTAGAGCTGACCACAGTTTCCCCTACCTGTGGATCTTTTCCTACCCACCACATAGCCTATCACTTCAAATCAAGAAGTCTGCCTGGACCTGGACACCAGGGGGTAGGGTGGGGGGTGGGGGTGGGGGGGCAGACAGCATGCTTCTGATTAACATGTGTATTCAGCTCTGCACAGCCAATGAACAAGTAAATGAATGAATGGTCACTTGTTCAAAGACCTGTGGCAGTCTGACTATGATGCCCACCTCCTTAGGGCTCCCTTAGTCAGCAGGGCGGCTGCCCAGCAAGTCTCCGGGATCTGTCTGTCTGTGTCTTTTCAGCACTGGGATACAAGCTCACACCAGTAGGTTGGGTAAGACTTGACTGACTAAACCACCTCCCAAGCCTCCTCTTTCCCATTTTAGATCTGACCGCTGATCAAGGAGACAGGTCACGGAGGCACTCACAGACACCTCTGGCCCACACCTAGTGGCTCAGATTTCCTTCCAGGTGGAGACGACGGTGACCACCGAGGCGCACAAGTCGAGACCCTGGAGATGAGGCCTCGGGCTGCAGAGCTTCTAGGCTGCCTTCGGGCAGGTTTATTATCCTCAGCAGGAGATAATTAACAGTGTCCCTAAATCAACAGTACTGGACGGAGCCTGGCCTCGGCTGCTATCTGAGAAGATTATTGCTGTGTATGAATATTTCATAAGTCTCCCCCGCCAGCCCTCCATGCCCGCTCTGTGGTCATAAATGTCATACTGCAACCCAAATCTAAACTCAGCTGTGTCTCAAGTGGGCGGGAGAGCTTCCAGATCACTCTGGGACACACTTTAAACATGGAAGGGGGATAGATAGATAGATAGATAGATAGATAGATAGATAGATAGATAGATAGAAAATATATATCCTCTCTAGAAAGCCACACTAAAGCAGAGAGGATTAAATGGGGCCCCTCCCTCATGTTCATGTCTACAAAGCTTCAGGATTTGAGCATGTGAGCCTACGCAGAAATAAAGGCTTTTGGACAGTGCCTGGTACAGTGAGGTCACACTGAGGTCTGTGGATTCTAGCTCACTGATGTCTGTTAAGGAGAAGTCACACCCAGGAAAAGGAGGGAAACCCACATAGGAGTGCCATAAGCCAAGGGACACCTGAGTCACCAAATCTGGAAGAGCCTGGAGGTGCCCTTCCCCAGAGGCTGAGAGGAAGCCTGGTTCCACCCACCTTAACTTTGGACCTTAGGTATAAGGACTGGAAAAGAATGGCTTTCTTTGTTTTGAGCCACTTGGTTCTAGTTGTTTGTGGCTGGTGCCCAGGGGTTTTCCAGGATATGGATTCTGCAGGCAAACAGAGTTTCCGGAGGCTGGAGAGGTTCATTGTCCTTCATGCTGTCTCTCTCTGGCCACCCGCACCTCCTTAGCCTCCTCCGTCTCAGGGTCTCATCTCTCAGTTTGCTTTTTGTTGTGATAAACACCACGACCAAAAGCAAATTGGCGGGAAAGGGTTTGTTTTATCTCACGGCTTATGGCTCGCCATGAAGAGAAGACAGGAACCTGGAGGCAGGAGCTGAAGCAGAGGCCGTGGAGGTTTGCTTGTTCCCCATGGCTTGCTCAGTTTGCTTTCTTACAGAACTCAGCACCACGGGCCTAGGGATGGCTCCGCCCACAGTGGGCTGGACCCGCTCACATCAACCATAAAAGGAGATCCGGCCGTGCCAGACACGCCCATAGGTCATATGATGGAGGCAGTTCCTCACTGAGGTTCGGAAGATCGCCCTTCGTCTCAGTGCCAGGCTTTCGTGACCTTGAGATCCAGCCCCTTACACTAGAGGGGTCCTCATCTGCAGTGGAAGGGACACTGGGCCTCACGCTTGGAGCTGTGGGTGCTGAGGAGTGAGCTTCTCTGACACAGCCTAGATTTGAGGCGACCCAGAAGGACTGTCGCATGGTTTTTGGAAAGATTAGGTTCTCTCTGGAGAACTGTTTTTTGTCTCATTAATAAAAGAATTTGAGAAGTGACTCAAAAGGAAACTTAAGGGTGATTTTATTAGCGTTTAAAGGAAAAACCTCAAAGCAAGCTAGGTGTAAATCTGGGCAGCCCAGAGGGGCGAGACTGAAAATGAATGAGGGACAGCGTGCGTTTGAATTAAGCATGAAAGCCAGCCGCATGGCAAACAGGCAATTGCAAAATAGTGAGGCCTGAAGTGCTGGCATTAGTCAGGCCCCGCCCCACAGTTACCTGGCAACATCCAGGTGTGCCTGACTCACTGTAAAAGGGGCTGCTTGCCCTGTCCGTCCTTCTGTCCGTCCGTTCTCTCTTGCCCTCTTGCTCTTGCTCTACCTCTCACCCCTGCCCCCTTTCTCCCCAGTCCCCTCCCCACTCTCTCCTAGTGCTCTAGGCCAACCTCCAATCCTCTACTCTCTCTGTGTCTGTCTGTCTGTCTGTGTGTGTGTGTGTGTGTGTGTGTGTGTATGTGTGTCTGTCTGTCTGACTATCTGTCTTTCTCCTAACTCCCCTCCCCATGTCCTGAATAAACTCTATTCTATACTATACTGTGTAGCTGGCCTCTCAAGGGCATGGGCCCACAGAGGCACCCCCTTCCCCCACACCTTACCTCATCTCCACCAAGCATATTCCTTCTCTCCTTATTTTGTTTATAAAACACAACACTAAATGTTGGGGAAAGCATGCTTACGAAAGAGAAAGAATGAAGGAAGGAGAGGTCAGGATTTTCTGAGGAATCCAGCAAGGAAGGCCAAGTGTGTGTTGGGAGGCAGAGGCAGGCGGATTTCTGAGTTTGAGGCCAGTCTGGTCTACAGAGTGAGTTCCAGGACAGCCAGGGCTATACAGAGAAACACTGTCTCAAAAAACCAAAAACACAGAGAGAGAGGGAGGGAGGAAGGGAGGGAGGGAGGGAGAGAGAGAGAGAGAGAGAGAGAGAGAGAGAGAGAGAGAGAGAGAGAGAGAGAGAGCGAGCAGTAGGGGCCTGAAACTGGGGATTACATTATCTCCTTAACAGAATTATTCTTCCTTTGATCTCTTTAGTGTGGCTCAAGGATCCTACCTGGACTATGGTCCCTTGACCAGGTAAACAATTCTTTCCTGTTTTGGGCAGCTGAGAATGTTAGTTCTCTCATGGGAGCCTCGATCAGATCAAGGCCATATAACACCAGGATAGCAGACCACAGCTAAGAGCTTTTCTTGATTTTGTTTCTCCCTGACCTGCTTTGGAGGTAACTCACCTGTCCCCAGCTGATGTTTAAGGGACCAAATTCATTCCAATTTGTGAAGAACAGGTGGACAAGCCAAGCAGTGGCCCCTAAAGGACCTCTTCATCAGATGGAGCACTCCCCTCACCCCATCCCCGGGTCCCAGGGATCTTTACGCTCCAAGGCTGGTCCCCTCCGATCGCCTGTGCTCAGAGTCAGTTGTGGACTGCAGAGGTGGTCCGGTCCAGGAAATGATTGCCAAGTGCATAAGCCTGAGTTCCAGTCAGAGCAGTCATCCCAGCCTAGAGTTCTTTGCTTCACACTCTTGAAGGCATCTGTATCAGCATGAAAGCTAGCCGATTTGCAGGTGGACATCTTTACAAGTGTACAGTTTGAATCTGACATGTCTCCCATGGTTCCTGTTTGGAACGTTTTGCTCCTGGCTTGGGACGTCATCGTGGAAGGTATGGAACCTTTAGGAGGGAGTCTCTGGTGGGGGATTGGTCAGTAACGACTGGTCTTTGACAGTTAGATCTAGCTCTGGATTCCCACCACAATCTCTACTTCCTAGGCCAACATGAGGCACACAATCTCCACCACAAACTAAGCTTTTTCTTCCAAACCTTCCCAGTAGACCAAAACCCATGGAGGTCATGAGCCAAAGTAAGCCTTCACTCCAGGAAAGTTGATCTCGCCAGGTATTGTGGTCCCAGTGACACAAAGGTAACCACTCCAGCAAGGACTGGCTTTGCTGACGCCCTGTTGCCGGCATGTCAGGTAAGGCACGGGAGGATGACTGTCTTAGGGTTTCATCGCTGTGAACAGACACCATGACCAATACAACTCTTATAAGGACAACATTTAATTGGGGCTGGCTTACAGGTTCAGAGGTTCAGTCCATTATCATCAAGGTGGGAGCATGGCAGCATCCAGGCAGACATGGTGCTGGAGGAGATGAGAGTTCTACATCTTCATCTGAAGGCTGCTAGCAGAGCACTGGCTTCCAGATAGCTAGGATGAGGGTCTTAAAGTCCACATCCACAGTGACACACCTACTCCAACAGGGCCACACCTCCAAATAGTGCCACTCTCTGGGTGAAGCACATTCAAGCTACTACAATTACCAATCAGGAAGATGAAGGATTGTCTACTTACACATGTAACACACTAATGTGTTTATGTAAACGTTATACAGATCCTACACACCACAGTGCTATTTCCATAATTAAGTTGAAATTCTTACTATTCTTATTTTAATATAATTAAGTTATTTCCCTGGCTTAAAAACATAAGTGCAGGAATCTGAAGGAGGAATCATCCCTCGTGAACTCATGAGTTGGGAAAGGTGTGGAACCTTTAGGAGGCTGATCCTTGAGGGAGGAAGTGGGTCTCTTGGGTTGACTTTGACGTCTCAGAGTCCAGCCCCATTTCCTGCCGCTCTCTGCTTCCTAACTACAGATGTGATGTGACCAGCCAGCTCCCCTCACTTGCTGCTGTGGCTTTCCCATTTGACAGATACCGATCATACGGCAGAAGTCTTGGTTATTTTTTTCCACCACTCCAGCAGAACACCACAGACCAGGGCAACTTATGAAGAAAAGTGATGGGTTGATGCTTTCACGCTTAAGTTCACGATAGCAGAGGAAAAGCAGCCAGGAGCTCAGTCTGTATTCACAACAGGCAGGAAAGAGAGGGAAAGGACTGGGAATTGTAAGTGAAACACTGTCTTAGTCAGGGTATTCCTGAACAAACATGACCAAGAAACAAATTGGGGAGGAAAGGGTTTATTCCACTTATACTTCCACATTGCTGTTCATCACCAAAGGAAGTCAGGACTGGAACTCAAGCAGGTCAGGAAGCAGGAGCTGATGCAGAGGCCATGGAGGGATGTTTCTTACTGGCTTGCTTCCCCTGGCTTGCTCAGCCTGCTCTCTTATAGAACCCAAGACTACCAGCCCAGAGATGGCACCACCCACAAGGGGCCCTCCCCCCTTGATCACTAATTGAGAGAATGCCTTACAAGTGGATCTCATGGAGGCCCTTCCCCAACTGAAGCTTCTTTCTCTGTGATAACTCCAGCTTGTGTCAAGTTGACACACAAAAACAGCCAGTATAAACACCAAAGCCTACGCCCAATGACACACCCCCCTAATCCTTCCCAAACAGTTCCACCTAGTGGGAACCAAGTATTCAAACATATGAGCTGGTGGGGGGGGGTTCTCATTCAAATCATCACATTCCACTTCTTGCCTCCCCCCCCACACGCTTGTAGTCATATCATAATGTAAAATGCATTCAGTCAACTTCAAAAACCCCCATATAGTCCTTCAGAATCTCAATGTTGTTTAAAAGTCCAAAGTCTCTCCTGAGATTTGAAACAATCTGTTAACTATAAACCCCTATAAAAATCCAAAAGCAAATCACATGCTTTCAACACGCAATGGCACAGAACGTGCATCACTATTCCAAAAGGGAGGAGAGGAGCATAGAGAGAAAAGGCTGGACTGACCCAAGACCAAAACCCAGCAGAACAAACTCCAAATCCTGGAGCTCCCTGTCTAACGTCAAAGGGCTTGGATGGCTCTACTGTCCAGCTTTGTCAACTGCACACACTTCTTTCTTATGCTGGTTCCCCGCTCCTGATAGACACGCCTCAGCTCTGACATCTCAATGTCTGGGGCTGACAATGCAACCTAGGTTTTACTTTCACAGAGTCACAGTGGCCTTTCTGTGTCCCCTGTCCTAGAGGCCACAACCTGTCCTCAGAGGTTCTCCTAAACCACAAAGGATGACCCCACAACTTCTTCACTCATGAAATCTTTGTGATTCTAAAGCCAGGCCCGCGCACAGGACCCTGCCAAGTTTGACCACAGTTTGGGGTGGAGCCTGGGCCCTGGAGTCACATTTGCAGAAATTGTTCCTGTCTTCTGTCTAGGAGCTGAAGGTTTCTTTTTACCTGTTGGAGGCGGAGCCGAGCTGGGCGGGACCTTCCCCTGAGGATGCCACTCCCTTTTTTTCTATTTTGGGTCAGACTTTTCACTCTTCAACCTGTACATTTTCTATTTCTTTCACTGTGTGGACCCGAGTGACGGCTGAAAACCCTTCAGCTGAGTCCGTGTCATGCTGTTCTGAAGTCTTCTCATAGTTCAATTCAGACTCAGGTAGGTTCTCAGCATAAGGATAAAAAGAAGTCACATTCTTTGCTAAAATATTGCAGTAGACTGCTGAAATGGAGTTATGCCATCTTGTGAAAGTATTCTAGAATACTTGAAGTGCTAAAACTATCTTGGGTAAAACTGGTCTCTGGACCAGCCCTGAATTCCTATGTGATCCTAAGCTAAAGGTTAACTGTCTGGCCATTTAATTGCTATCTCTCTGCTCTGTAAACAAAGTGTGCTTGCTGCAGATGTCCACAGCTGCCTTTCTGTATGCTTCACAACTGTGGGGTTTGCCCTTAAAAACTGGAACCAACTGGAAAGGCTGCTTCCCGCTAATCGGCTTGGGAACACCCCACTGGACATTAGTAAAGACTCCACTTGACTTATTCAGGTCTCTCTCAGGAGTTTTTCTCTCCAGGTACTCCATAAAAGTATTACCAAAATCTCTAGCCCAGGTGCTAATACTGTTCCCCTCAGAAGCCTCTTGAGTGAAACCTCCATAGTCCACGCGGTTCTCAGCACTACTCTCTTCTAAGCTTTGCTTACAACATTTGACTGTTGGTCTAGTCCGAAATTCCAAATCCGAACACATTCCTCCACAAAACAGCAAGGTCAGACCTGTCACAGCAGTAGCCTACCCCCTGGTTCCACCTTTTATACAAGTTAATTTTCTATTGCTGTGAAAAAAAAACCACCACAACCAAAGCATATAGAAGAAATCAGCATTTAACTATGGTTATGATTTCAGAGGGTTAATAATTCAGTGAGGCAGGCGGTATGGCCATAAGTGGCAGGCGTATTAGGTGGTTCCAATGGGAGCTCACATTTTGTTCTGCAAAGAGGAGGCAGAGAGACAGGGACAGGGACAGGGAAAGGAAAAGACACAGGGACAGACACAGACAGACACAGGGACAGTGACAGACAGACACAGACAGACACAGGGACAGGGACAGACACTGACACAGGGACAGGGACAGACACAGACAGACACAGGGACAGGGACAGACACAGACAGACACAGGGACAGGGACAGACACAGGGACAGAGAGACTGAGGATGATGGGGAGTCTTTTGAAATCTCAAAGCCTGTTCCCAGTGACACACCTCCTCCAACAAGGTCACACCTCCTAATCCTTACCAAACAGTTCTACCAACTGTAAACCAAGTATTCAAATATACGAGCTGCGGGGAGCCTTTCTCATCCCAACCAGCACATCAGAGCAAACCTCTCCCTCCAGTTGTTTCTGGTTGGGTATCAGTTAAGCAGCAGCAGCAGAAACAACAACAACAACAAAACCAGCACTTAAATCGTGATTGGAGCCGAGAACATGACCTAGGCATGATCCTAGGCATGGCTGAGGAGATGTGAGGGCGAGAACCGCCAGAGGCATCTGGAAGGGTCCAGACTGAACAGGCTCATGCTCATGATGGGGATGGGGAGAGTGGGACGGCGGCAAGAAAGGAAGCGAAGAGAGAGGGAGGAAAGAGAGAACACGGGACCCAAGAGAGCAAGAGCAGAGCCACGAGGGAGGGAAGAACCAGGGGGCCGAGGAAGAGCCAGCTGGGGCCAGGCAAGGAGCCAAGACACCAAGGGAGCACGTGAGAACCAAGAGCGTGTACAGCCAAGATGGCTGGGCTGTATGGGGATCAGAGGAGCTGAGCGGAGGGGAGGGGAGGGGGGAGGGGGAGAGAGGGAAGGGAAGGAGAGGAGGGGAGGGGAACTCAGCTCCTGGGCTAGAGAGGGGAGGGGGCAGGGTGAGAACTTCTGGGAGGAGCCACAGGCGCTAAGGCCATCTTGTTTTTTTGGGACCTGACAGTGAATACAGGCAAAGTTTTAAATATAAAGTAGAGGAGTTCTGCGGGCATAAGATGGATGGATGGAGACCCAGATCAGAGATGGAGACCCAGGTCAGAGATGGAGACCCAGGTCAGAGATGGAGACCCAGATCAGAGATGGAGACCCAGGTCAGAGATGGAGACCCAGGTCAGAGATGGAGACCCAGATCAGAGATGGAGACCCAGGTCAGAGATGGAGACCCAGGTCAGAGATGGAGACCCAGGTCAGAGATGGAGACCCAGGTCAGAGATGGAGACCCAGATCAGAGATGGAGACCCAGGTCAGAGATGGAGACCCAGGTCAGAGATGGAGACCCAGGTCAGAGATGGAGACCCAGGTCAGAGATGGAGACCCAGATCAGAGATGGAGACCCAGATCAGAGATGGAGACCCAGGTCAGAGATGGAGACCCAGGTCAGAGATGGAGACCCAGGTCAGAGATGGAGACCCAGATCAGAGATGGAGACCCAGATCAGAGATGGAGACCCAGGTCAGAGATGGAGACCCAGGTCAGAGATGGAGACCCAGGTCAGAGATGGAGACCCAGGTCAGAGATGGAGACCCAGGTCAGAGATGGAGACCCAGATTAGAGATGGAAACCCAGGACCGCGGCACACACAAGGAAGGCAGTTTCGTATCATGAGAAGAAAGATGAAAGTTCCTCTCTTATTTATTGAGTTAAAGACACAAGATGGCTGGGCAGTGGTGGCGCATGTCTTTAATCCCAGTACTTGGGAGGCAGAGGCAGGTGGATTTCTGAGTTCGAGGCCAGCTTGGTCTACAGAGTGAGTTCCAGAACAGCTAGAGCTATACAGAGAAACCCTGTCTCGCAAAACCAAAAAAAAAAAAAAAAAAAGACACACGGAGAACAGCACAAACAGACATCCACATCCACCCAGCACACTGAGAACTCCAAACAAATTCCCTCCATCATCCCAAGGAATCAACCAAATAAGTCAACTAAAGCCAGAAAGACTCGTCCCGTCAAAAAGCGTTAGCAACTGCAGCAAGCCGGCCTCACACTACGCCAGCAGGAACACTGGGATTCGTGCCCAGAAAAAGGCAAATATTTTTAGATGGAGAGATGATTCTTTATCATTCCAGTTTTTAAATTTTTGTTACAAAATTTAAAGAAAAGGTTTTAAAAGATTTTTTTTCCCCAAAAATAAGTACGAAATCTTTCAGTAAGCCAGCAGAGGCCGTCGGCCATAGAATTTAAAATATTTCTGGAAATGTCCGAGATCGATGGATGGTCTGAAATTTTGAATTTACTTTCTTATGCCCACATGAGTAGAGAGTACTGACCACCATAAGTATAAGGCTAACATGAGCCGTTTATTTAAGCTGATGAGCTACTGCATAACCAAGTATGGGATGCGCTCACTGGGGCTGGGGAGGAGCTGGGTGAACTTAACACACACTCAGACAAAATGGAGTTACTGTGGGCAGCTCAGCTCAGCTTTGTTTTAGCTCTGGATTTGTCTCTGCTCAATACACTTTCTCTTTATTTTTGTGGAGCGTATATATACATGTGTGTGTGTCTGTGCTGTGTGTGTATATATGTCTGTCTGTCTGTGTGTATGTCTCTGTGTGTATATCTGTGCTGTGTGTGTCTGTACTCTGTGTGTGTGTATATATATATATATATATCTGTCTGTGTCTCTCTGTGTGTGTATCTGTGCTGTGTGTGTGTCTGTGCTGTGTGTGTGTCTGTGCTGTGTGTGTGTGTCTGTGCTGTGTGTGTGTCTGTGCTGTGTGTGTGTATATATATGTGTATCTGTGTGTCTATGTGTGTCTGTGCTGTGTGTGTATATATGTCTGTCTGTCTGTGTGTATGTCTCTGTGTGTATCTGTGCTGTGTGTGTCTGTACTCTGTGTGTGTAATATATATATATATATATATATATATATATATCTGTCTGTGTCTCTCTGTGTGTGTATCTGTGCTGTGTGTGTCTGTGCTGTGTGTGTGTCTGTGCTGTGTGTGTGTCTGTGCTGTGTGTGTGTATATATATGTGTATCTGTGTGTCTGTGCTGTGTGTGTATATATGTCTATCTGTCTGTGTGTATGTCTCTGTGTGTATCTGTGCTGTGTGTGTCTGTACTCTGTGTGTGTATATATATATATATATATATATCTGTCTGTGTCTCTCTGTGTGTATATCTGTGCTGTGTGTGTGTCTGTGCTGTGTGTGTGTATATATATGTGTATCTGTGTGTCTATGTGTGTCTGTGTGTGTGTGTATATATGTGTGTGTCTCTGTGTGTATCTGTGCTGTGTGTGTCTGTGCTGTGTGTGTATATATGTCTGTCTGTTTGTGTGTGTGTGTCTGTGTGTATATTTGTGCTGTGTGTGTGTCTGTGCTGTGTGTGTGTGTCTATGTGTGTCTCTCTGTGTGTGTGTATATATGTGTGTGTCTCTGTGTATATCTGTGCTGTGTGTGTCTGTACTCTGTGTGTGTTTATGTATATCTGTCTGTGTCTCTTTGTGTGTATATCTGTGCTGTGTGTATCTGTGCTGTGTGTGTGTGTGTGTCTGTGCTATGTGTATGTGTATGTATATGTGTATGTGTATATATGTGTGTTTGTCTATGTGTGTCTCTCTGTGTGTGTCTCCCTGTGTGTGTCTATGCTATTTGTGTGTATATATGTGTGTCTGTGCTGTGTGTATATTTGTGCTGTGCTGTGTGTGTCTGTGCTGTGTGTGTGTGTTTGTGTGTGCATTTGGAGGCCAGAAGAGAGCATCTGGCATTTTCCTCTGTAACTCCCTACCTTATTCCCTTGAGACAAAGGCTCTCATTGAACTTGGAGCCAGCCATTTTCCTGGCTCGCCTGGCTGGACTTCTGGCAAGGCTCAGTGATTCTCTCCCCACTGCCTCCTCCCCACACAGTGCAGGGGTTATAGGCAAACCCAGCTTTTTACTCCAGTGTCGAGGAATCCGGCAAGCGCCGTTACCCCTGAGCCCTCTCCCAGGATCCCCATAAGCATTTCGAGTATATTTTAACTAAAAGAACTTTCAAATTGACGGAGAAACTGCAGCTCACACACTAAGGAACTGAACTCATGACATAAGAAGTTTTGAGTCACCCACTCCATCCAGGGAGACTTGCGGCTAAAAGAGGAAATTCATTTCCATCGAGACAGAAGAGTTTTTATTCCTGCTGGGTAATCTAGATTCCGAGGAAAATGAATCGAGAGGCTGAGGTTGTGCTCAATGCGGCTGGCATCACGTGATGCATAAGGAAAATATTTGGAATAGGTTTCTGAAGTGGACTCGTGGAGTGCCATGGATACAGTGGTTAAAATCAACAGAATTTACCACACGGGCATGAGTCACCCTGAGTTTCTAGATGCGCCTGCTCTGAACCGTGGAGCCATCTCTTCAGCCGCCCACCCCATCCTCTCTCTTAAAGATGAAAGAAAGGGGAAAGAAACAGCTTTCTCACACACAAGTAGTTCCCGGAACTGACTGGAGTGACGTGAATATGGTTATACATTTCTAAAATTGTAAACTTCGTCAAATACACCCAAGGCTCAAGCACAACGAAGGGCAAACAGCTAAACTCAAATATGCTGTTAAGGATGAAACGCACACTTGTAAAACACCACGCCCCATAATGCTATTATGCAGAAACGACAGTGTCTTGAACGTAGACACGGATTAAAAATTAACTTTACCTCTTTTTAAGTTTTTATTTTTCATCATGACAGGATCTTCCTGCACAGCCAAGGCCACCCTCAAACTTGTAATTCTCCTGCCTCCGCTTCCCAAGTGCTGAGACTGTGTATGTGTGCCGACAGAATCCCCTATGTTGTTGTTCCACGGTGACCAGCAGGCTTGAGGCTCTGCTTGTACCTTGTCTTCATTCTTATTCCGCAGCAGAGGACTGCTCTGTCCTTAGTCTCAGGTTGTAAGTTCGAGTCCGTTTTAATAAAAGTTGCAAGGCCAATCGACAAGTCTAATTTTGTCCAAGTTTAGTGTTGAAAACACATTCGTTTCTGGTATCAAAACCCTGGGGAAACTGTACACAAGCCTTGAGCTTTTGTAAACCTTCACAGGTCAGGGCCAGCCAGCGCAAACCTGCCGATCCTCGAGGTGATACCCGCAACAGAAACCACAGCCTTTGTGACCTCGTGTGACCCAGCGTGGGCTTGTGTGAGATTTAGTTGAGGGGAGGGCCTCTCTTCTCAACAGTCTGATATAGTTTAAGTGAAGTACATTTATAAAGACTAGCTCAAACTCATTGTAAAGTGGGACTCAGACAGTGGACACATTAATCTTTGGCAAATTAGGGTCATATATACATTTATAGATCCACCAGGCTGGCCTTGAACTCAGAGATCCCGCTGCCTCTATCCCCTGAAATACCCAACTCTATTTCATGTATCTGGCTTGACTATTTCTCCTAGTGAATATTTTGCTTTAATCTCTGACAATACAGTCTTTCTGATCTATTAGGTTGTTCCCTTTTGATGTCCATTAGTTGACTTACTAGGCACTCTTATTGGCGGGTTCTTTTTCATAGGCAATATAGAACACTTGAGGACACAGGTTTACCTCTGAATGTGGCTTTGGCTGCTTCCAAAATGTTGCTGCTGTCGTAAACTGATACCCTAAATAAGCTAAAGCTTAGTGTTTTGATATCTCCTTGATCTAAAACCGGTTGAGGAGAATTTGCTTTAAAATTTCCCACTGCACCTACCCATTGAAGAAGTTAATTAAATTTTGGTAAAACTCACACAAACCCTGCACGGTCATAAGAGAGAACCGGGATGATGCACACGGCATTGAAGATGATGTCCCCGGCACGGGTGGGAAACGCACAACCTCACTGAGTAGTGTGGACTCAGCAATCTGTGGGCGCATCCTCTGGAGAAGGGTGCTGACTGAGATGTGGAGCAGAGCGCCCTCTGGAGGTGGCCCGGAGGATGCACATCTGTGAAGGCGTACTCTGGTGTGTGCAGACCATCTTGTACTGTGTGGCCCGCAGACACAGGACACCATGAGGGTGACAATCCAGGCTCCTCGAGACCACCTCGAGGCATCTAAGACATCTGTGTCAGTTACATCCTACATCACGGTGGTCAAACAGCAACAAGAAGTCACTTGAGAAAAGGCTTATTTTGACACACTATGACTCTCAGCTATGTGTCTGACACCCTAGAGGAACTGGAAGCAGAGGCCATACAGGAAGTGTATCTGACCTATGACCCTCAGTGTAAACCCAAAGTGGTTCACATTCTCTGGGAAGGCTGCATCCCTTAAAGGTTCCAGAGAGGCTTCAGCCTTCAGACATACAAGCCTTGGAGGGCATTTTATAACCAACCCCCATACTGGCATCATCAGCAGAGAATCTGCCCTGTGACTTTCTCTCTGAAGTCCGTGACCATTTCCTTCCTGGCCGGAGTGATTGCCTCTGTGGGCTCCCTAGCACGGTTGGTCCTTCCTTCTCTCCATCCCGACAGCGACTTAGAAAGGTTAGATGGATCTAAACGTGCTCAGCTCCAAGGGAAGCCGCTGCCCACCAGCTCTGGGGGCCCCGGCGTGGAGATGCGGTTCATGAGCTGCTGTGGCCAGTTTTAATGGCTTCCTTTCTTGATCCGTGTTTAAGCCCACCTATTGTTCTTTCTGCAAACTCTGCTGATTCAAGGTGGGTAGGTGACATGACAGGTCCAATCTGACCTCAGGAGAGAGATCTACTCCCAGGGAAGGGAACTAGAGACTTCTACCTCAGTTGCCCTGGCTCACAATGGTTGGCCCGAAGATGAGGGGATCTGATCCCAAAAGGCACATTGAAGGTAAAGGACTCACTGGGTGCTTTGAAACAGACCACCTCATACCTGATCACCTCGGGATGTGTCCATTTATGGATATGAACGTGCATCTGTGTGGGTGTGTACACAAGAGTGCAGTGCCCACAGAGGCCAGAAGGGGGCATTGGACTCCCCAGGAACTGAATTGACAAGCAGTTGTGA